>LPNX010670080.1:432504-496104 GCA_001517045.1 Pseudotsuga menziesii
TAGAAACTGTTACGAGTAGATTATTATAGTATTTGATGTATTCTCCCCCGTAGTCCATTTCTGTGATTGATGGCGAGCACCAGAATCCATATGCAATTTCTGGATTTTGTTTTTGTTTTGGCATCTGGATTTTCCCTTCTACAATTTTCACTTCTAATAATGCAGCAGTTATGAACTGATCTCCAGCTTAGATCCAGCAAAGAAAAAGACAGTATAATTGAATCAGCTGATCTCCAGCTTAGATTCAGCAATTTTCTCTTTATGTTTTCGAGGTGCAAACCAGCTTATCTCTTTATATACAGTCTTTTTCTGTCAAGAAAAAGACTGTATAATTGAATTAATGTATAAGCTTGAAATATTTGATCCCTCTCGGTGCATGATAGAGCCGGGTAAAGCTGGATCTAAGCTGGTTTTATTCTTTGAAGTGATGGTTTGATAACATGGGCTACTCAGGATTATCACTTCATATAGGGATACTATAATCCAAGGAAAGCTTAGGAAAAAACCATAGGATAAGTTTTGTAGATTTTCATCTTAGTGCAGATATTCATATCACCCTCAAGTAGATGAGCAAATAGAGATTGTGAAAAAATATTGGTAATTTTTTAAGATGATTTGTAGGAGATAAACCAAGGTTGTCGGATATAAAAATAACTAAGGGTGAATTTCCCTATAATAATTCAATCAAAATATCTACAAAGTAGACACATTTTCATATTATGTATGGAAGATCACTAAAGGTCCAGTGACATGTTTGATGAATTTTCCAAATGCATAGCATGTGAAAAGTGTAGATACAAAAGCTTTTGAAAAATATATGAGAGATATACATGATCATGTAAGAAAATAGTTCACATAGTAATGAGATATACAAAGAGAAGATAGATTAGAAAAGGAAAATGAAGATATTTGCAGAAGAAGACTTGGTGATAGCTTGATATAATAATTCTAGGGGGGACTTGAAACAAATTGAAGTATAAGAAGTAGGAACATACAAAATAATTAAAAATATTTATGATAATTCACAAACTTTTGGTATACCTAATGACATGTACGTTCAATAATGTTTAATGTTGTAGACTGTTATGAGTATCATCATAGGACTTGAATAAACATATATATTAGAAAGTGGTAGTGGGAGATTGGGAAAATAAATTCCAGTAAACAAATTAGAGGAAGTTGAGGAGGTGTTGGCTGAAACACTTTTTCAAAGACAAGGAGTAAGTAATACAAATAACATTTGATCAAGTGGAAATGTAGAAGTTCAAAGGATGCATAACGGTTTTATGAAGAAGAAATTGATCAACTTGGATGACCTAATCTATTTGTTATATTTGTTATCCATCCCTTATGAGTAGGAGCTCATGAAAATTTTCAACCAAGGAGGTAAGTTGTAGGAGCATCCCTGGCCAAGTAAGTTATCTTGCATGCATTTGATTTTGTAGATTTGGAATTGTTGTGTGGTTCTAAACATGAGTGGTCATGGGATGACTTTGTTGGAGTATTTCATGTGAGATTCAAATGAGATAAGTTTTCTTTAATTTGTCATATAACATTTTAATGTTGAGAAATATTTCTTTCTTTTAGTTATTCTTTTATAGCCCTTGAAATATGAGGTATTGAATTTGAACACTTGGTTAGTTGGAATGACACAAGACAAATATCACAAGCTTAAATATGAGGTTTTTAAATGAGCAAAGGGTATTTAGTTAGATCATAGTTTGGAATTCAATAGTTGGGCCTATGTATAATCTAGACACAATGGTGGTTTTATCAATGTAAGAAAGTTGAAAGTTGATGCATTGTCATTGAGGAAAGACAACATAATTATGCTTTGATGAGATCTATGTGTATAGTTCCTTTGCTTTGTTGATTTCTATTCAAAGCACTATTTTTTGTTTGATAAAATTTAGTGTGAATTTGATTTCATTTTGATACTGCATCACATCCATTCCCATTCCTATGTATATACATATCCCATCATCCTATATCTCATCAGTCACCCACATGCATAGAACAACAAGTTCTCCACATCGCAAAATTTACATTTGTGGACACGTGCTTTAACTTATTATTGTTATCACATTGCCATAACTTACCTAAGTTGATTATTTAGGATTTTGTTTGAAGGATGATTTTTCTTTAAAGTTTAACATTTTCAACTTCAACTCACAAATATGTAAACTCATTACTTAAGTTATTTAACTTGATTCTTTAATATGATTTTTCAAGCATGATTTTGCTTTGAATCTTTAATTGCAATCTCAATAACTCAAATATGTAAACTTATTAATTGTAAAGTGCGTTTAAAAGATTTTCTATAATACGTGAATCAACATTATAATTATAATATGTGTAAAGGATTTATGGACTAAAAAGGTGTAACAGAAGAGAAATAAGTAGATTCAATGTGAGAAACTATGGAGCGATGAAAGGCTACTGCACCAGGGTTTTCAGAAGATGGATAGCTCCGTCATCTCCTTGAGGCGCCATGGATCTGCCATTCTCATCTCCGGTGATTACACACTGGATTATGAAGATTTTTTCAGGTTTCTGTTTTCTTCTTTTTTAAACCTTTGCCTTATTCTTACAGCTTTTTCAAGGTCAGGGTTTATCTCCTTTGTGGACTGGAATTGGCCTCCATTGTTTTTGAGTCTTGTTTTTATCTTCTCCTTTCTCCTTTCCCGGCTGGAGGGTTTATCTCTCTTGGGGTTTTCTAATATATATTCTTGCTGGTGTGGTTGAGTCTCAGTCTGTCGTCCTCCTTGGAGTCCCTCCCCTACAGCAGGGGACTAGTACCAACCAAGGGCTATAAAAAAGTGGGAAGTTTTAGTCTATCTGTGATGGCTGATCTGGTTTTATCGCCTTTCTCCACCACCCTGCATGCACACTCATCTTTAGACTTCATTGATGTGATTTTGGGTTATCGGTTGACTTTTGATAAAGGTTAAAAGTGGTAGGACACCTCTCGTGTTTTCAGTACTAAACCCTCATCGGGTTTCACTTTTTCTGTCGGTCCTCCTGTCTCTGACTTTTGTCATCTGCTCTGTCAGCTCTTATATTGTTTATGATTGTCTTTTGACTCAGATTATCTGCCATGTATTTTATTGGTAGGGTAAAGTGATTGGACTTACATCTTTCACTTCATCCCTTTTTCTCCTTAGATTTGGTTCCACTAGTGACTTTATGGTGTCGGCTTTAACCCAGATCTGATTATTTTATTCTGGATTCACACTCTGTTTTGTTCTGCAGTGTTTTGCTAGCCGTTTTGCCGAAGGCTTACCGATGCGTGGTAGTTTTTTGGTGGGGACTGGGGTTTTTATCCTTTTGTTATCTGCTATCATATTTTATCTCACGGCTACCCTACGGTGACTGGTGTCCTGTACTTTTTCCTGGTGGTTTTTTTATTGTCATATTATTTTGGATTTCTGTGTCTTTGGATGTCATGATTGGGTTTGGGGTTTCGGGTATATTCCTGTAGCTATCTTGTGTCCATTGTGGCTTGGGGTTTTGGTTATATCCCCACCCTTTTTCTTGGGTTCACACTCTGCTTTGTTTGTTGGATTTCCTGCTGATGTTTTGATCGTGACTGTTTGTTACGAGGATTGTGGACTGTCCTAGTTATTATTTCATGGCTGAGGAAGGAAATACTTTGAGGTATCGTCAAAAACGCAAGTCTAAGTGTATTAAGGTTCAGGCTGAACAATATCGATATGTATTAGGACATGATGTTTTTATGGACAGGGTCTCTTCCCTATGCTCTAGGGCATTGATTGGACGTTTGGAATACTGTAAAATGGATAAGGCCTCTTGGGTGAAATGGGCATCTGATAATTGGAAGCCATTATTTGATTATGTACCGACAATTAGTCTTTTATCCAATGGATGGATTGTTATAGTGTTTCTTGATGAGGGTCACTGTTCTCGTGTTCTAGAAGGTATTTGGAGAGTTGGTAAAGGTTCATTGGTCCTGGACAGATGGCATTCTAAGTTTGATCCTTTACGGGAAAGGATAGTTAAACGTCACTTGTGGGTATTACTACCACAACTGCCTTTCCCTCTCTGGAGCCGTACTATTCTGGAAGGCATCGGAAGCACAATTGGCAGATTTGTTTCTGTTGAGGAAGATTTTCAATAGGTCTATGATAAAAGAGTTGCAAAAATACTTGTTGAATTTGATGTATCGAGGGGCCTACCTGATGAAGTTGAGATTCTCTGTGGGGAACGCTTATTAATCCAAAGGCTTGATTATCTTCATGTGCCATTCAGATGTAGTTGCTGTCGGGAGGTTGGTCATTTATGGAAATCTTGTCCTCAACGGTATTCTGAAAGGACTATCTCTGATACTGATGCCTTAAAGTCTTCTACAGCAGATGATTGCCATTCGGATGGGTATCAGACTCCTACTAGTATTTCTAATGAGTTAATACAGCCCCCACCAGGTAATACTATTGTTACTCATCCTATTTATGAAATTATACCTGAATCTTTTTTAGAGGATGTAGATAATCTGATTTCATCTCACAAGAAACCTAACAGCTCCTCTGTGGTTAAGCATGCTTCATCTCCTCAGGATACTTTACAAGGTCTAAACCAGCAGTTAGCCTCCCATCTTGATACTGTTTTATTACCTGTTGATTCACTCACATTACACTCATCTGATGATATCTCCTCTGCTCCGGCTATTTCTTCTGAGTATTTGGCTCCCCCTGTACTAGACTCCTTGGTGGATTTCCCCCCACTTCAAGTCAGGGACTCTCTTGACAGACATGTTATCCCATCATCTTCTACTGTTACAACCACTACTCATTTGGTTTCTCCTCCTCACAGCCCTACTTCATCTCCTTCTTTTTCTGATCCCTCTTTAAAGAAGTCACTCTCTGTTTTCACTGCCACATCCCCATCATCACCTACTACTTTACATATCAATTCCATCAGATTTTCAAATGTTACTGTTCGAAATCCACCTAAGGAAAAAGGAATAAAAAGATGGACCTCTCCATGGGTTCTCCTCCATATATCCCCCTCTCTGTTCGAATTAAAGAGGCTGCAAGAGGTAATACTTCCAGGGGTCTTAGAGCATCATCACCCCCTACGGACCTGACTTGATGTTAATTCTATCCCTCAACGTTCGTGGTCTGGGGGGCAAGACCAAAGCTTACAGCCTCCGATCTCTCTTTTCCTCACTCAACCCTGATTTCATTCTTTTGCAGGAGACTATGTGTAGTGCTCTTCCTGCCCTCTTTGCTTTCTCTAAAATTCTCCCCTCCTGGGAATATTGTGCTACGAGTGCTCATGGTTTATCCAAGGGTCTATTGTCTGCTTGGAATCCTCAAAAAGTCAATTGTAGGGCTTACCAGACTTGTGTTGGTCTGTTATTGGAGGCCTCCATCAGAGGCTCAAATGTGCCCTTACATATACTTAATGTTTATGGTCTGTATCGTGATAGGGTATGTTTTTTGGATAAAGCTTTTCGTGGGGGTCTACTCAACCTTCTGGGTCTGGTACTGGGAGGTGACCTAAACTTTACTCTCCATACCTATGAGATTTGGGGCTCACGAGCCATTAGGGACCCACTATCAGCCTATTTTATTTCACTCTTTGAATCTGTGGGCCTTGTGGATGTGGCGCCACAGGTGACTGGCCCAACATGGAGAAATGGACGTGTAGGGGTTGATGGTATAAGTAAACGTTTGGACCGCTTTCTTATAGCCTCCTCCCTGATACCCTCATTGGGTTCTTATAGAACCTGGACTAAATGTCATGACTTATCTGATCATTACCCGATTTGCTTTGAATGGAGTTCTCTCAAAGGTCCTTTTAACTATCCGTACAAGTTTAATCGCTCTTGGTTGGAGGACTCTGATTTTCTTAATTGGTTTCACCAATGGTGGACCACTTTTTCGAATGCTGATGCTATTTCTGATGTTGAGGATCTATGTCTCTTGCTGTGCAATCTCAAAAATGCTACCAAAATCTGGACTAAAAACAAGTCTCTCAGGTTGTCTTTGGCTACTTCCAAGATTGATCAAGAGATAGAGATGATTCTGTCTAGGCCCACCTTTGGTATCCTTTCTAGTGATCAAGCTGAACACCTGTCTTTACTTGGTAAGGAAAAACAAAAAATCCTAAGACATCTACAGCTTACTTGGCAGCTTAAGAGTAGGACAAAGTGGGATCTTCAAGGTGATTCAAACACCAAATATTTTCATGCTGTAGCCTCGGGCAGAAGGTTACATAATATGATTTGGTCCCTTGAGGACTCTGACGGCAACATTTTTAAGGAAGATTTCTCCTTTAAGGAATTGGGTAAGAATCACTTTGCTAACATTTTTAAGGATGATGGAGGTACTGATCTGTTACATCAACTCAAAGTGGTTTCTTTATTTAAAAGATTTATTTCTCCTGAGCATTCTCATACCCTCAGCTGTCCGGTTACTTTAAAAGAAATTGAGCTTGCACTTCATTCCTTTAAGAAAGATCGAAGTCCAGGACCTGATGGGTGGCCTGTGGAGTTTTACTTGCATTTTTTTGATCCTTTGGGCCCTCTGTTATTGAATTCTATTGAGCAAACCAGAATCTTGGGTTTTATTCCCCCATCACTGAACTCCACTTTCCTTGCCCTCATTCCAAAGATTGATAAGCCTCGTACTTTCGCTGACTTCAGACCCATTTCCCTTTGCAATTTGCTTTATAAGCTTATCTCAAAAGTAATTGCTGGAAGATTAAAACCCTATTTGGATCAGGGTATCTCCCGCGAACAATTTGGTTTCCTTAAAGATCGCCTTATCTCTGAACCTATTGGCATTGTACAGGAAGTTCTACATTCTGTGAAAACACAAAATCTTTGTGCTTTTATTCTCAAATTGGATCTTTCAAAGGCTTTTGACAGAGTAGACTGGATGTATGTTAGATTGATCCTTATACAAATTGGAGTGCCTCTTCTTACTGTTAATTGGATTATGAGCTGCATATCCACTGCAAACTTTGCGGTCCTGATCAATGGAACCCCTTCCACTTTCTTCCCTGCTTCTCGTGGCATTCGTCAAGGTTGCCCATTGTCCCCACTTATTTTTATACTAGTCATTGAGGGCCTAAGTCTCCTTATTCAGGATGTTAGAGATAATGGATTGATTAGAGGTATTAAACTCTCCCCCTCTCTTTCTCTGTCACACTTATTATTTGTTGATGATGTGATTCTCATGGGAGCCGACACCCTTCTGGACTGGTCTGCATTTGAGGTTATTTTGGAGACCTTTTGTAAAGCTTCGGGTATGAAGATTAATTTTGACAAGTCATGTTTACTTTACTATAATATTTCTGATGACTTCATGAATTGGTTTACCTGTAATTTGCCTTATCAATTGCAACCATTACAATCGGGCTTAACCTATTTGGGTTTCTTCTTGAAGCCTCTCAGCTACAGAATTATGGATTGGAACTGGATTATTAAAAAACTTGAAAAGAGAATTAGTCATTGGACTAACAAGCTGCTTTCGTTAGGGGGCAGAATGATTCTTGTGCAATTGGTTCTTTCTAGCATCCCAGTGTATTGGATGGGTCTCGCTCCACTACCTGCCTCCATTATTCAGAGTCTTAGAAGGGTTATGTTCAATTTTTTGTGGGGATCATCAAATACTAATAGGAAATATCATTTGGTGAATTGGATGGATCTATCTTGGCCTAAGGAGTTCAGAGGATGGGGCATAAAAAATCTTTCCTGGTTCAGTATGGCATTGAGAATTAATACATTTTGGAGAGTTCTTCAGTCAGGTGGATTGTGGTATCAAGTTCTATTTGTCAAATATATTAAAAAGGGATCTATTACAGAATGGCTTAGATCTAAGAAATTCTACAGGCGTAATATCTCTGTCATATGGAGAGGGTTCATACATATATTACCATGGATTGGCACGAATTTAGCTTGGCAGGTCGGTAAAGGTACATAAATTTCTTGTTGGGATCGATCCAATAGCAGGTACTTACAGTGGTTTCTACCTTCCAGAAGATTTGAGATCTTATTTACAGGATCTGGACATTGTCTATTTAGCGCAGGTGCATAATTCTGAACCAGATGCTCTTGGTTATTGGTACACGGCTGAAGATTTGAATCTGGGTGGACATTTTTATGACTTATGGAATGATTACATTGCTGGGTTAATTAGCGCTGGCATTCGAATTTCTGAAACTGATGATGAATTAATATGGGACTTCAGGAAGAAGAAAGGATCTATATCAGCCAG
This sequence comes from Pseudotsuga menziesii, assembly GCA_001517045.1. Taxonomy (NCBI): domain Eukaryota; kingdom Viridiplantae; phylum Streptophyta; class Pinopsida; order Pinales; family Pinaceae; genus Pseudotsuga; species Pseudotsuga menziesii. Next base: position 440,748 of record LPNX010670080.1, read on the forward strand.
AAATGCATATGATTGTATAGTGTCCTCATCATGTGGTTCTGTTATATCTCCTGTTGATAAATTTTTATGGAATAATTCCTTGCCTAACAAAATCTCATGCTTTGTTTGGTTAGCGGTAAGGAACAGAATTCTCACTTGGGAGAACTTACAGAAAAAAGGAAAGCAAGGTCCTGGAATGTGTGTACTTTGTAAAATTGCTGAAGAAACTACAGAACATATTTTTATAAATTGTATAGTCTGGAAAAATGTGGCTGCACAGGTTTGTAAACATCTTAATCTGCATGCTTTTACAGCCCATTCTTCATTGGTGGATATGTTGCTGGACTGGCAGGGAAAAATATCAAGAAGTTCGATTCACCATTTGCTTCCTTTCCACATGATGTGGACTGTGTGGAAGGCGCATAATAAGACTATCTTTGATGATGATAAAAGGACTGTCTATAGTATAGTATGTCAAATTATATCTGTTGTTCAGCATCCCTCTATTCTGCCTGTTAAAAAGAAAAAATCTGGACGCATTTTGGGGAAGTCTCCTCCTATGATTTACCCCTGTGGTTTCATTGACAGTGCTTCTAACTGTAACATTGCTGGAGCTGGATTCTGCATTTATATTAATGACTGCCATCATATGGAGTTCAAGCTGGGGGTGGGATATGGAACCAACACTAAAGCGGAATTGTTCATCCTTTGGGCAATTCTCCGTACTTCCCATATGATGGGGATCCCCCTTACCCAGATATATGGTGATTCTCTAGTAATCATCAATTGGGTGAAGGGATTGATTTCTCTCTCCCCCACTGAGTTGGTCTATTGGTTTCGGGAGACTAAAAAGCTTTTCTCAAGCTTCCAGGCACTATCCATTACCCACATCTATCGAGAGCACAATCGGTTGGCTGACCGAATCTCTAAAGATGCACTCACTTTTCCTCAAGGGAAAGGCAGATATAGTGAATTTATTGAGAACCAATTGGTCTCTCAGGATTTATTCCAGCTCTTTTGAGTATATTAGATGGGAGTTTCTTCCCTGTTGTTGTCTTGTTACTATTTGTGAGTTCTCTCTTTTAGATTGCAGAACAATGCCTATTGGCACTCGCTAGATGTGGATGTTTGGATAGTCTTCTATGATGAGACAGTTTTCTGATGGGTTCAAGTAGTGTTTTGGGATCCTTTCCCCCTGGCTGAACTCCTTTGGCAGAGACTTGTTTGTATCCATGTATGTAATGAGGACATTTGATTCTAATATGAATAACAAAGACTGGCTTTTTTCTTCTTGAAAAAAAAAAGGATTTATGGACTCCAAGAATTTTTTATTTATCAAATTCCAATGGATGCCATCATAAATGAGGCAATTTCAATATCCAAAATCAAACTCCAATATCAGCCTCAACAACTTATTATGCTCAACTATCAACTACATACATTGAACCGCCAATATTAACAAAATGGTCCCATCCCTAAAAGAACTAATTTACTTTTATCATATTAAGTCCTCTCATACATTTAACAACCACCAATAAAAAAATAGTTTCATCCCTAAAAGTACTACTTATTAACTTTTATCATATTAAGTTCTCTCATATGTCTAACATTAATGTGGAAAGATTCCAAATAACTTTAGAATAACTATTAACATGGTAAAAGAGGAACTCGACTCTATTAAGTACTAAAGTTCTAGTGAACTATTATATTTGTGGTAATTGTTATACAACTTTATCTGGATTTATGTACGAACAAAATGAAAGAATAGATATAGAATGATAATCATAGACATATTGCAATGAAAACAGAGATACAATAAACACATTCTATTAAATGGCAGAAATACAACATACTGTAAATACAACAGCTAGAATGGTGGTAGCTATTTCTGAGAAGAGATGTGGATGTTGTGCTCATTTGTGCCAGGATGAATACAAAATGAAGCCAAAGGGGCCTATTTATAATCAGCATGAGGGAGCGAACCCTAAACTCCCACAACATAACCCTAGAAGATGAACCGTCATAAAGTTTGCGGCCCCAAGATGGTTAGATGAACAGTCAACTTCCTAGTGTCATAACTTTTGCATACGATCTTCGTTTGAGGCATTTGATAGCTCATTGGAAAGGTATATCTGAGATTTACATATTTTGATAGGATTTAAATGCATGCTAAAGGTTTGTAATTTCCCCCGTGAATCACCAAAAAACGTCGTTTAGGGCCGCAAAACGGCCCCATAATTTTAGGACCTAAAAAACCGTAGAAAACTACCCAGGAAACTTCCAAAATGGATAATTATTATGAGCCAGTGGGATAGATCGATGGCCATCGATCTCCATATGGATCAATCTCCCCCCCTTAGAAAGCAATGGTCTCCATTACATCAAATCTTGTATCATATCTTGAACTGTGTGTTGAGTTGATCTCTTGGTGCAACATTCGTTGAAATGAAAAGGTTGTCTTTCTTTGACATCCTGAGAGGCTTGTAATTGTTCTTGATGGATGTGCTGGAGTTTTTCAACAATTATGTTTGTCGTTTTATCCTTTTTCTGAAATGATCTGGATGATTTCTTTCTAGACGAGCACGTTGAATGTGTCGCCTTGCACTGTAGAGGTATTTGAATGAATGAGGGAAATTGACTTTGTATTCTTCTTGTTTCCTCTGAGCATAGGGACCCTGTGTATAGGATGTGGAGGTCTATGTGATATGATGTTCTCATTCAGAGGCAATTGTGAAAAGGGATAATTTCTCGGTGTGGGAGATTATCTTCCTACCCTGCGAGACTGTGGCAGGAGCAACTATCTCTGGTATCTGACAGAGTTGTACTCCCAAAGTGACAATGACACTACCAAGTTGTGATTCATGTATATCATGATGCTTCCATGTATATGGTTGTCCTATAAGAACGTCACAGACTTAAAGTGGGGTGACATCAAATAGTAACTCGTCTTTGAAAGGATTGATGCCATATGGTAGGCGACATTGTTGAGTAACGCGGATACCTCGTCCTTGACCGATGTTGTATGGTTGTGGGTGTGGTGTTGTCGGAAGCTCCAATCTCTTTATGAATTATGTTGAGATCAGGTTCTTTTGGTTGTCATTGTCAAGAGTAAAATGTAGTAGGATTCCCTTCACCCACATATGCGAGTGGAAGAGGCACTCCTTTGCCTCTGAATCTTCAGGTTCATCTGGTTGAATTTATGTGGTAGTAATAGTGACACTAGGTTCTGCATCAATGATCTAGTTTCCATAGTCTATGGTTGTGACATTGGGTTCTGAATTAGAATCGAGATTTGATTCTGAAGCTTTGATCTTGGTCACCAATGAATGCTTTGAGATACATTCATCAATGTTGTGCTAGGGATTTTGTGGAACTCGTGCAACTTCCCGGTGTCATTTATCTTTCCATTACCCTTCTTTGCTTGTGGTTGGGACTGGTTGTCCTTTCCTTGTCTGGTGTTCTGTGGACTAGGGTTTCCTTTTCCTTTCTTGGTGTTGGATTCGCAAGTCCAAATTATCACTTGTTCTTTTGCCGAACTTTTGTCCTCAATTTTGACATTGTATCGATAGGCAACTCCCAATGAAGAGATGTCTAATAAGTCCATTTATGTTCGTATTTATCGATGTAGGCCACTGTGATATTTCAGTACCAAGTTTTGTTCAAAGTCTTTGATACCCAAATTTGTGTGCAAGGTATGAAATTTTTTGGTGTACTATGACACCGTCTGGTCCCTCTCTTGACATAGATTGGTCCATTTTGTGTATTGGTCATCATAGTTTCCCACAGGGTAATATTGTTCCTTGACGACATCTATGAAAGAGGCCCAAGTGGGATTGGCCTCGAACATTCTAGACTTGTTTGATGAGTTTTGCTCACAATAAGTAACCCACCAATTTTTGACATGGGGGACAACCTTAAGGAGCAGAAAGGTGATCTTTTCCCTGTCGAAAAAATTGTGGACAGAGAAATACCCTTCTAGAACATTCAACCACTTATCTAGAACATCAACATCGATTTGTACTTCAAATAAAGGAATATCAAAGTTAACGTGTACCTTGAAGGGATTTGCATCTCTGAAACAATTGATTGTTGAAGGTGCATCTGCCACTATTGGCATTCATTGAAGGAGTTGGGAAAAATTATCCATCATTTCGTTCCTATGTCACGCGAGGGATTCCTTGAGCAACAACTGAATAGGATATTCTTCTTCGTCATCTCTCTTTTCTTCCGCCATGGGAGGCATCTTGGAGCGGCGAGAGTGGTCTTCCCCCAAGTGAAACTAGTTCGAGACCCAACTCTCTATACCTTGGCCTCGTTGGGGACATGCATCAAGAGACAATCAAGGAGAAGATTTCTCTAATATCATTGATCCATATTTATGTGTGAACGAAATCAAAGAACATATATAGAATGATAAACATTGTCATATTACAATGAAAACAGAGATACAGTAAACACATTCTATTAAATGGCGGAAATACAACAAACTGTAAATACAACAGCTAGAATGGTGGTAGCTATCTCTGAGGAGAGATGTGGCTACTACGCTCATTTGTGCCAAGATGAATACAAAATGGGGAAAAGGGGGCCTATTATAATAAGCATGAGTGCGAGAACCCTAAACGTCCAGAACATAACCCTAAAAGATGAACCGTTATAAAGTTTAAGGCCCCAAGGTGGTTAGTTGAACAATGAACTTTTCAAGGTTATAAATTTTGCATACAATCTTTATTTGGGGTGTTAGATAGCCTGTTGCAAAGGTCTATCCAAGATTTACATCTTCGATTGGGGCCAAATGCATGTCGTTGGCGATTATTTGGCCCCTCAAATCACAAAAAACCGTATAAAAATAACTAAGAAACTACTAAAATAGACAATTGTTTTGAGCCATTGAAATATTTAAGTGGCCACCAATCTCAATCTAGATCAATTTGTCCATATTAACAAATTATTTTTAAAAAACGTTTAATATTTTAACTATTTATAATTTCCTTCCTTCCATATAACTAACCATTATCAAAATTTATAAAAACAAATTCATACTTTTTAATTAAAATATATTTATCAATTTAATATTTCATATAACTAGCTATTATCAAAAATTTATAAAAACAAATTCACACTTTTTAATTAAAACATATTTATCAATTTATAAAATAATTTTATTTTAGCATACATATTTTTATTTTAAACATCAACCTGTTTATATAATCCATTGATATATTTTCAATAATAAAATTCAATAAGAGGACACTTTATGTATTATCATTATCATTATATCATTCTTATGATCCTTGCATAGACTTTACCATCAAGCTCAAGTAAATGAGTTAGACCATCACTAACATGATGCCATGCCATCTTATCCATATGTGCACTTTCATGTTCACAACTCCTAATGACATGGATTTATAAAATCTCAATCATAAGGATGTGTGAACTCCTAATGATATGGATTTATAAAATATCAATCATAAAAATGTGTGCAAGTGGGAAAATATTCTTTTCCACCGTCTCTAAAATATGAGAGCGAATTTAAACTACAAGAACCATTAAAGCCAACCAAGAGACCAATTAGCATCCCTTTATTAACAACTTATAATGGAAGTTGTTAATAAATAAGTACATCATAATAAAGTTGTTACAAGTTGTACATGGCAACGAATCATTTAAGCCAACAAGGAGGCCAATTAGCATCCTTTATTAATAACCTCTAATGGAAGTTGTTAATAAATTAGTACATCATAATAAAGTTGTTACAAGTTGTACATGGCAATGAAGGATTGTACTATCATAAATTATGCTTGAGGTACTTATAAATGATGCAAGTTGTAGAGACACAATGCTTATTTACTTAGAAAATTTATAAACCATAATAAAAACAATTTGCATTAAAATCCTAATCAAATTAACTCCACTTTGATGTTTAGGTTCTTTGTAGTCATTTTAAGTTTAGATATTTAAGTTTGGTGAGGCAACCACTGGAATATTTAAGGCGTTTTACAGATCATATTGGTATTAGAGTGGTTATATTTGGGAATTTGGTGGTTTGAAGTGAAACATATGCTTACTTGACTCAAGGAACCTAAATATGTTGGAGATTTGTACCATGTTGATCCTGAGATCAATGCAAGAAGGCTATGAATCAAACTCAATCCACAGAAATGGATGAAGAGCATTGAGAAGGAAATGTTGATGTTGATGTAGATGAAAGGAGATTCATGAGGTTGAATATCAAGTAGTTGATATTTCTAGGAGCATGGCTATACTCATGGATTTTCTTAAGTAGAGAATCAACCCCTTTGCATAGAAACCAAAATCCCATGAGAAACCAAAATATAATGAGAAATTGAGGGCAGATAAGGAAGAACCAAAGGTTTAAAATGGTGAGTCCAATAATAAATCTTCTCAAAAACTATTTAATATGGAAGCAACGATCAATATAAATCCATATGAAGATCAGGTAGACATTGTCACTTAAATCAAATCATTAAATGCATCAATTTAAGCAAAAATTTATGGGTTAAATTTCACCATAGGCTAACTTTCCATGTTTTTCCCAAAAAGGATTCACCATGAATTTCATTCTTTTTTTTTCTAAATAGATTCACCAAAATTCTAGAGGTTAAAAGTATTTGCTTTAAAAATCACCAAAATTTACATAAACTATAGGATACCCTTACAAATTTAAATATATTTAAAAAAATATAGCCAAACATTTTGTGGTTGGCATTTTAAGAACTAGTACTATTCACCAAATTGTATACACTTTAAGATAAGTATGGATCCTTAAAATTTTCCTTGATTGAACAATTAGAAGTCTATTTTAGTGTGCACAATGTATATGAGGAGCAATTTTTTTTTAATTTCTAAACTAAATCTAGAAGGTCGTGCACAAATTTGTTGTGAGAGCACACTAAGGTCCATTGGTTGGGGTTAGACCCTTTAATAACTAAGTGGTAGGTATTCAAAGACCTCAGAAAGTGAAAATTTGACCCTATTAGGTATGAAGAGGACTAGAATATTTAGTGGCACTATTACTTAGAGAGGAAGAACAAAGTGTACGAGAGTAAACTACATTGTTTTGGAAGAATGCAATCTAGGTGGGAATAAATCCCTAGGAAATAGATGTGGTCATCAAACAATTGGGTGGTATTAAATGTGACATAAGAAGGAAAGAAGAGAACATGAATACCTATGATCTGATAGTAGACAATTTCATTAAGATGTGTGTTTTGATAGTTTCTAAGAAGACCATCAAAGGACCAAATACTAGATTCCTTAGTGTATTGTGTACTTCACTATGGCATAAGTTGGATAGAAAATTCAAGAGATCTACTGCCTTTCACACACATACTAATGGGTAGACAGAGGTAGAAAAATAAAAATTTGGATTAGTGTTTGAGATATTATAATCAAAAGCATTTAAGGACTTGGAATGAAAATTTGGGTTATAACATACAAAATTCTCATATTACAGTTGTCCACACGTCCACTTGTATGTCTCCTTTTCAATTTTTTTTGGATATTTGTCACAATCAATATTGTATATTGTATATGGACAAATTGAAGTAGGGATAGCAACCCTAAGTGATGCTTTGAAGATAGAAAAGTTCATAGAGAATATCATGGAAAATTTTAAGGTTCCATAACTATTTTAATGTGTAGAAACCTTGGTGAATCATACCGATTCTTAAATTTCCAAGCATAAAACTTTTGGTGATATTTTTGTGGAAATATTCATATTTGTAAGGATTTTATATAGTTTGTAGATGAAAAGTTTGATGATGTTTAGAGTAAAATATTTTCAGTTCGTGGAATTCGGGTAAAATGTTCAGAAAATTGGAAATTGGTTTATGCTCTTTGGAAAAAAGGGGGAAAAATATCCCATGGGATAAATTTTACCCCTAAAATTTTCCTTAGAGAGTATGAGGAAAATATACTTAAAAGCATTAAACATAAATTGAATAAGTCATAAGAGAAATAGAAGGACATCCATGATAAACACAAGATTAAAAAAAATCCAAGGAGTAGGCAGAGTTTTGTTACACTTTAATGAAGAATGGTTGCAAGGACTAGGGAAGGAAATCAAATTCCTAAGATATGGCCCTTTGCACATATTAGATAAGTTAACAAACAATGCCTAGAAATTCAATCATCCACTTTTACACCTAAACCTCGTCACCATCCTGATCATGAGATAGGTACCTCAGTGTTTGCTCCATTCCCTTAGAGTTTGAATGGGAGAAATGAAAGAAGGAAGATTTTTCCCTTGATTTTTTCCATATTTTGAGCCACCACCGTGCCTTGTATACTAACAAGAGGTGTTACCAACTCAGCAACGCACCTTGCACACTTGCAAAGTGTGGTGCTACCACCTTTTGACTTTAGGAAACAGGTGGTACCCCTTAGCAACGCTCCTTTCCCTTCTCTAAAGTGCGGTGCTCTTCCCAAAAATGCAAAGAAGAGAAGATCACAAGGAGTTTCTAGAAGAAACCCTCATGGAGCCTCATCCCAAAGAATCTAGATAGGTGGAACTTGAATTCCTCCATCCATGGAATAATCCATTTAACTTATCCATAAAATATACAACCTTCCCTATCCATTTTGGCCTTTAAATACACCCTTACCCCTCATGGTTAAGGGAGGAAGAAGAGAGTGAGAGCACCCAAATGCTGGACAAACAATGATTAGACTCTTTGATGCATTGGAGCTAGGTGAAGCATAGAGGCAAGGTGTTCATGGGGAAGTCTTCTCAACATCAAGGCTTGATTGTAGTTTTCTTCTCCTTTTCTATTGATACAAATGTGTTTCCCTTTCCCATGAATAATTTGTGTTAATATGAGTTATTCATTGCTTTTATCCTTTATCATTAGCATAGAATGTTAGATTATTTTGTTGCTTTCACTTATTGTGTCTTGTATTGGTCATTCTTTTGTAGGTACAACTGATCGTAAGGGAATTCAAGAGACACGGGTCACTTTTGCTGCAAGGTAACAAATCTTGACATTCAAGTGTTTTAACAATATAGGGAGAGAATACATTGTTTTGATTCCTTATTTCTAGATACATAAAATTTGGAGTAGGGAAACATCTGTTATTCACGCACATTGAAGAATTTTCGTCAAACAAAGTTAACGACCATACTGGGGAAGAATTCTTAGTCTTTGAGTAAGTTGGAATTTTTATTTTCCTTTTGATTTGATAGATCTTCTTTTGATTTGATAGATATGCTTTTGGTTTGATAGATCCTCCTCATATCACCTTTAAATATTCATGCTTTGGTTCACTGGGTATTCCAGTGGATATTCGGATTCATATTTTATGCTTTAACTGATTTCTTTGTTTACATTTTTTGTTTTCAAATCTCCAACTGCGTCACAACACCTAGGTTGTGTACTAAGTGCGGCTACCATGCTTTGCCTTCTTACAACCTGTGGTGCCAATGCTTCTTTCCAGTTAACAAGGAGCGGTATCGCCACTCTGTCCCTACTTGCAAGGTGCGGTGCTGGACTGTTGACGCTCTGGTGTCAATTAACAACATGTAGTTCCAGGTAAGTATCTTGAGCTCCAGTTTGAAATTTTATTTTTTGATGCATTTTCAGTTTTTAGAAGCATAGTTTGAGTGTCACATTGAATTTTGATTTACAAACCCGTTTCTTCTGCTTTTTGGATTGTTTTTGGCTTATTTTTTTGAGAAAAATGAAGTGCATTTTTTGAAAACAAATCCCTCCTCATGGCTCAGGGGGGTATGAATCGTATATTCTGCAGCCTCTTTGATTTGTATTATCTTTATATTCAAAGAAAATTTTACGTTTCTTGCATGGGATTTTGCATTTGTTTCTTTGCTTGAAACCTCTTGCTCCTTTCTGTAGATAGTATTTATCGGAATTGGAAAATTTGTATTTCATTTCCATGTGCATGTTTTGGTTTTGGTTTGAGTTCTTTGGAATTGGAGCATTGAATTATGTGGGTGATTGAAATATTGTATTTATCTTTTAATCTTTGTTTTGGGAAAAGAAAAGATCTCTCTCCTTTCCATAGATAGTTTTCATTTAATGGAAAAAACTGCATCTCATTTAGTTCATGCATGATATAGGTATGTGTTCATACCTCATTAGTTCACCTAATAGTTAAGATAAAATTAAAGCGCTAACCTAGGGTAAATTTTTTATCTAGGTGTTATAGGTTAGAGACATGTTCCGTCATCTTTAAGCGTAGAAGCTGTCATTATATGTCTGCACTACATCCCGAGGACTTTCAAGTTCTTCCATGTACACGTTGGTATATGAAATGGCCTTTCACGTAGCCCTATGATATATAGAAAGGTACTTCATGTACTCAATGGTATATCCGAAGGCCCCTTTCGTACAGTTGTGCATTAGACAACACTACTACAGATGGAACTCCCATGTACCTTGTGTATGTCAGGAAACACCATTAGGGATCCTATGACCATCTGAGAAAAGCCTTTTTACCATTTGATCGTCGCATTACACTGAGAACAACACTCGGGGAGCTACTACAAATGTATCGTCTAGGTAGTTGGGTATTCAAGAAAGGGTATAGTCTTAATCCTCCTTGTCACGTTCTAATATTGGACCATGTGGTATATTGCGAGTTGTGATGGTTTGACAATTCCATGAGGATCCCGACTCTTTATCCACTCCTTTCACATGTTTGCTTGTTGCTTTATATTTATTAGCACTTCTTTCCTATATAGTTAAAATTATTAGAAAGAGAGATAGCTTTGTTATATATCTATAGCTATGCCTTCTAGTGCTAGCACCCACTTCTCAAGGGGAACCTTTTGTTTTCCTTCATTTGAAAATGTTGGTCCTCCTCTCATAGCCACCTTGAGTCTTCCCAGATTGACTATAGGATTACCTCTATGGTTATTCTCTATCCTGGTGATTCCAATCCCACCTTGTGTCTTGGATGTTGATTCTCCTTCACGAGATCACCAACCTCCTATGAATCATCCACCTTCTTCGCTAGATGTGTCTTCTCCCTATTCTCCCTCTTCACATGTTGAAAGTTGTAGTACTAGTAATCACCTCTTCCCAGAGTGAATATAGGATTACCTCTATGGTTATTCTCTATCACGATGATTCCAATCCCACCTTGTGTCTTGGATGTTAATTCTCCTTCACAAGAGCACCAACCTCCTGTGAATCCTCCACCTTCTTCGCTAGATTTGTCTTCTCCCCTTTCTCCCTCTTCACGTGTTGAAAGTTATAGTACTAGTAATCAAGTGAATAAGAAGAATAAGAAAAGGAATATTAAGAAGAAGAATGGAAAACTATTGACCGAGTCCCAACCAGCTACTCTTCCTAGTGAGAGTGTTGAAATTCATACCAAAACTACTCGTAAGAAAAAATTCCCTTGCATGCTTTGTAAGGGTGATCACCTTTTAAAGGATTGTCTTGGTCTTTCCCAATTTTTGGAAGTGTGTCCCTAATGGCTCCTATCACCTTGCCATCAGCCTCTGGTCATCATACTGATAATACCCCATCAACCAGTGACTCGGTGCTTAAGAGTAAAAAATGGTAAAGTCAAGACTCATTGTTTGTTATGTAAGGATATGCACTTTACTTACCTTTGTCCTCGTATGGATGAAGCTTCAAAGTTGTTGGAATATATTACTGTTCATTTTCAACATGTTCCAACAGGTTATCGTAAGTTGTCTCTTAACCCCCACTGGTTGACCAAGTGGTCAATTCGTTTTCATTCATGGTTAATCCCATTGTTCCTCCCAAGAGTGAATTTAAAGTGATCGGTTTGGTTTCATCTGTAGTTGATCGCACTCTTATTTTGAAAATTGAAGTTAATTTGGTTGAGTCGATGTTATTTCCACCCAATCCCACTCTTTCATTTGAGAGTGTTAAGACTAAAGTCATCACTTTGACACAATGTTTGTCTCATATTCCAATGGAGAGTGAAATGAAACCCGCTGAAGTTTTCGTAGTCAGTTTGGATTGTTCTACACAAGGGGAAATATCCTATGTTTCAAGAAAACCCTCTCCAAGTACTGAGGTTATTTCCTTTGATTGGAGTAATACTTTTTCAAATTTGATATGAAAAAGTTTGAGACATGATAAGTTAATGATCCAAATATTCCCTGCATGTCCAAGTGATGACCATATCATCTCATCATAATTTGAATACGAGGATTTAGTAATGTGTATGTATCCACTAGAGACTTCTAGAAGCATCATTAAGGTTCCATGAGGTTTCTGAAATTCTAAACCTAATCCTATCCCTAATTCTAGCTATCAAAATATAACAGAAAGAGGGAAGAGGGTTTTCTTTCCACTAGAGACCAAACCTTATTTTACAACATATATACCATTGAGTTAAGAACTCTATATATCTCTATATATGGTGATATAAAATGTTTGAAAAAACAAACTCCATACATATCTCTCTATATACATTGAGATAAGAAAATTTTGAAAAAACAAGCTTCATATTTTTCAACTATTTTAGGATCGAAAATAAAATCATGTTCTCCATCTTGAAATGATTATTCATCTAAATTACTATCACATAAGAGTCACCAAACACCTATATATTTTGGACCCCTTATTATCTACCAGTTCAACATTAATTTAAAATCCATCATTTCTACATGGTTGTTTGTACCCCAACAAACATACTTTGAAATTTATGTTATGTAAATCATCCAAGAATAATATGCCTCAAGCACCACATAATGCATATTATGTTTGTTTAGCATCGTTGAAATAACTCCAAGTACTTACCTTTTCTAATGGTGGAATATGAGTCAATATCCTAGGTTTCACATCCTTGCATCATTGAAATAACTCCAAGTGCTTACCTTTTCTAAGGGTGGATGAGTCAATATCCTACGTTTCACATCCTTTGAGGGAAATTTGATGCTCTCAAAAAAATACTTAATTTTAAATTTAATTTAAAAGTCTATTAACCAACCTAGATCCATCTAAACTTTGGATATACCATGAGCTAAGAGGGATTAAATACATAGAGTTGCAAACCTTTTATATTATCTATCTCTCACTAGATAAGTTTGCACCTCGAGGTATTTAATCCCTCTCAATGCATGGTAGATCCAGAGTTTAGATGGATATAGGTTGGTTTCACCGGGGCAACCACATTAAATTTGTAGATGATGATGATTATGTATATGAAGTATGCAAAAGGAAACTTCAAAAGTTAAATAAGAAATAAGATGAATAACAATTTCAAATGATAAAACATGTGAATAGTAAGAAAATAAGAGGGTGTGTATAATCAATCAGAAATAGATTACATAGTAATCAAACTAAATATATTTTCTTCGATTTTTCGAAGAGCCACACCTACAAACCTTCAATTGACATTTATTGTGATTGTTTTTGTCAAAATTCTTTGTTGCTTAGAATTACTTTTTTCTATTGTTTCTTTTGGTCAAGTGTCATTTGTTGTGATTGAATTTGTTGTCATGATTTTTGTTTTTCATTTTTTATATTCTTTGTTATTCCTTTTGTAGAACATTGATATCTGCTAACTTCTCTCTATGTTGCCTAAAACATTCTCGTGTCTATCTTCTTACTTCCTCAACATGCACACCATCCATATCTCCATTTTAAGAAAACATGATAACATGAATTATTTTACGACAATCATGCACTGAAGTAAATTTAAATGAATTGGATAAAACTGAAATCAATGCATTGTACTCAATTAAGAACCATAGTCAATTGAATTGAATTGGACAACCCTGACATCAATGCATTGTATTCGATCAAGAACCATAGTCAATTAAATTGAATTAGATAGCACTGAAATAAATGCACTCTACTTAATCAAGAACCATAATCAATTGATTGAGACAGATAACATTGAAATCAATGGACTCTACCCAATAAAGAACCATATCCAATTGATTGAGTCAGATAACACTTAAATCAATGCACTCTACTCAATTAAGAACCATAGACAATTGATTTAGATAACACTGAAATCAATGCAATCTACTCAATCAAGAACCACAATCAATTGATTGAGTTAGTTAACGTTGAAATCAATGCACTCTACTCAATCAAGAACCGCATTCAATTGATTGAGTAAGATAACACTTAAATCAATGCACTCTACTCAATCAAGAACCACAATCAATTGATTGAGTCAAATGATACTGAAATCAATGCATTATAATCAATTAAGAACCATTTTCAATTGAATTGAATCAGCTAGAAATGAAATCAATGCATTGTATTCAATCAAGAACCATAGTCAATTGAAATGGATCGGATAACACTGAAATCAATGCGCTGTACTCAATAATGAAACATATTCAATTTAATTGAATCAAATAACACTGGAGTCAATATAGTCTCCTCAATCAACGACCATATTTACACCATAGGCATTTTCACAATGAAAGAAGTTGTCTCAAAAGATTCATCGTCTCCCTGGATACGAACCTTCTGACACGTGTCTCCCGGTATTTGGCAATTTTAGGTATGTCACGTCGTGGTTAAATTTCCCAGTTCTTATATCCAGTGATTTGGCAACGACGGAACAAGGCAGCATGGAGTTGATCGGTTAAGTACACGTTCTGAAATCCTGTTATAGGTGTTACTCTCATGGCTGATTGATTGTCCTTAAGTTTTGTGCACTTCAATTTGGTCCCTGATTCTAGATCCTTGTTCCCAGTTGGTGTTCTTTCAACAGCTACCTTGCGTGTTTTCACGACACTCCTTCACCACGGGTTCATAAATTTTTTCCTTTTTACAGGCTTTCGTTGTAAACATATTGGAAATAGGAAGTCAGAACATGCGCAGCTAAGCAAAATTTTGAGGATGAGTAATTAAACATAACGCAGAGCGAGTTCAAAATATGGATGGAATTAGCAGAGAAATAAGTTATGTGAAAAGAATACACCAACGGTTTCAAATACGCCAACATCAAAATTTTGAAATACTATCTTCGACATTTCTTTATTTGAAAATAGAAAACTTCCGACATCGGAATTGTCACAAATCGGAACTTGTGGAATTTAAAATCGGACCGAAGAAGGCGACATGCTAGCATGTTGAACGTTGAAATGCTTGGACATCGTGATTTTGACAAAAATCACAATTGGACACATAACAATATAACCATCAACTTGCATCATACAGCATCATTCATTGACCTTAATCGCTTGTCCAATTCACCTGATTCCTTGTCTCCCATACAACACATATCCTTTGATGTTGCCATTTCTCATTTTAGAAACACTACTTCTTCTCCATCACTCAAAATGTTGATTCAAGGTACTGTAGGCACCGGGAAATCTTACCTGATATCTTGCTTAAAAACTGCAGTACAACCTGCATCTGAACAAATTACCTGCAGAGACAACTTTCACAAGCATGAGCTACTGCTTCCAATTATATGCAGTGATCGTGTAGAATATGAACACTCAAAATAAATCCTGAAAATCGAAGTTTTCCGGTTTTCGATAATCAAGCGTCTCGATATGGAAATAGGAACTTCGATATTTCTTTATTTGAAAATAGAAAACTTCTGAGATCGAAATGTCAGAAATAGGAAATTGGTACATGCGCAATTCTTTATTTGAAGACTTCGTATTTACAATTTGTGAAATGTCGGAAATCGGAAACTCGGTTGTCACGAAATTTACAATCGAACATAGGACATAGGATTTTCGGAATCTTGTTTCTTAATGCAAAATTGGAATCCCAAAAATCAGAAATTGGAAGTCGGAACATGTGCAGTTTATGATTTGAACACGTACGGTATTTGGAATCCTCATTTTCGGAAATCGAAAAATGCCTAAATCCGAAATTGGAATATTGGTCTTCCTTATTCCAAATCATAGTAATTTCTCAAATCCGACATGTCGAAAATTGGATTAATGAAATATATTAATGAGAATATATTTATGATAATATATTTATAGTGATATATATATATATAGAGAGAGAGAGAGAGAGAGAGAGAGAGGCTTTGGCTAATTGAAAATGTTGCTTATGAGATAGTGAAGCACCCTTCCTGTGTGTCAATTGATTATTACTCCCTTGTTGTGTTTTAAACCAAGTTTAGAGACCAAATTTCTGCCAAATTTACAGGGAAACCGATGAAAAATAATAGAGAGAAAATTTTAAATAGGCATGAACTTAGCGGAGGAATAAATTATGCGAAAATAATACGAATGGTGAAAATAGCATGTTCCTTATTGGAAAACATACAACATAGATTCATGAATTTCAAACTGTCGGGCATTGACAGTAGGAACATGGACATGTTTGTATTTAAACACATAGGATTTCTGTATATGTCGCAAAATCGAAAGATTTTGAACCTTGATAAATTTGCAGGTATTCCTTAGTTCTTCATTTAGTATGCCTATTAGATAGTGAAACACCGTTGCTGTGTTTTAATTGAATGTGACTCTTGCTTTGTTGCACAAAATATTGTGGCATGTATTGGTTATGTCATGCATGTCAATAAAATGTTAGGTATTAGTTTTTTTCCTAATCGAAAATTTTGCTGATGAGATGGTGAAACACCCTTCCTGTGTTTGAATTGACTCTTACTCCCTTGCCGTGTTTTAATTCGATGTTACTCTTGTTGTGTGGAAAAAGGGCTATGACTTGTATTGGTTATGTACCTTCATAATGGTGTAATACTCATGCTATGTCAATAAAATTATAGGTATTAGTATTTATGATATACTTCTTTTAGATAATGAACTTAGCCTAAATATGCAAGGTCACTACAATCTGGCATGTTGAACGTGCACAACAAGAACCATGTACACCTCTATCTGATGATTCAAACTCTGATGCTATTACCTTTATGTTGTCCCATAGATATCTGAATTCATAAATGTCCTATGATGATATTTGTTGACTAAATTTTACAAAATAGTATTATGAGATTGGGATTTTCATCATGTAGTATATATCTATAATGAATTTTCATGATTAATATCATTTGTATATAATTCCCTTATCTCTCGGACAACTCGAAAGGTTACTTAAATGTACTGAAATATTATCACGTCATCATTTTAATCGCAGAAATGACTGTTACCCTCACTACTTGCTGGCCTTCAATTATTCCATAGTGTCTAAACTTGACATTTGTCACCTTATCCATGCCTTCTTATGATGGTATAAATATATCCTTGTTGCTTAATCATTAAATATATGAAATATCTTGCTTAATCATTAAATCATCATCAGTACCACGCGCTCCAAAGACCAAATCTTTCAAATCCAACATATTTCACATCTTGGATTCTCCTCCCATTCTGGGCTTTCATATCACCGTTTAAGTGACCTTTTGCGTACTCCAAATCACATTAATCCCAACTTATAGATATATACTACACATGAAAATCCCAAACTCGTGATAACATTTGTAAGATTTACTGAATAAATAGAGCCTCCTACTGAGGAAAATATCATTTGGACCTTATTTGTGGATTTTTATATGCACAAAAATTGGACTCTCCAGCATCATTAATTCAACTCTCATGGCTATCGAAGAAAAAATTGACAAGATGGTGATACCAAAGCCAGGACTGGGAGGAGATGGGAAGATAAGTTGGGAGTCCTACAACCGACGAAGGGGCTATAGAAGAAAGGAAGTGCAAGAACATATGGAAGTGGTTGCACCTTACCTAGAAAAATGTATGGAAATTTAGCTAGAAAAACGTATGGAAGTGGATGAGGATTGTAGCGCAGATGAATTTCCAACACATCACTTTGTACCATTACGATTTGGTGTTTACTACCTTATTTGAATTATGAAAATAATTATTATTGACGCATTTTGTTATTTTTAAGCTTCTTCAACATTGTCATTGTGTATAAAACACTTTTGTCTAACATCAATGAGCAAAACTCCATTTTCATTCAACTTAAACCCTTTTTTCCAACAACGATCAAATAAGTAAATGTTGTACTTCATAGATTTATACATAATGACAGTTTAGAAAATAAATATGAGGAAATCCATATTCTTTTATTTTGATTCTCTTCTATTTCTAAGTCTTCTTACAATGAATGTAGACATAATTTTCCACCCGTTCACATGCAGTCTGTCAACAATGGCAGCGACATATTTGTATCTTGGCTCCATCTTTCGTAGTAGCTGCATCTTCTATCTACGATGTTGTATTCCTGTAATTGTGCTTCAAAAATGTATTTCTCGATTCCGAAATGTTGAATTCTTGATTCTTAATTCCATAATGTCCCGATTCCAAAATTTCGAATTTTGGATTCCAAAATGCCCAATTTCGATACGGTTTTAGTTTAGATATTTTTATTCCCATTTTTTCTTCCGATTTCCACTTTCAGAAAATTCTTATTAAATAATGTTTTAAAATAAATGAACAATAAATCCATTCAGCGATCTTGATATCAAATTATCTTTAACTTCATATTTTTTAACATAAATAATTGTTATTCAAATTTTAAATAAATTTCATATTCCCAAATCAAGCTATTCAATTATTTTACACCTTTAAACTTTAGGTTTATTAAGAGAAATTAGATATTTAGATATATTAGATATTTAAACTTCATTAATTTTCCGCATTCTTTTAGTTGAAATTAATATTCCTAGTGATCTCGAAACTAAAATAAAAATAAAGAAATAAAAACCAAAACAACCATAATATAATTTACATGACATCAATTCTAATTCGTTGCGAATATTTCATGCAGACACTAGCACTACCTCCATTACCCAAGAATTCAAATCCTAGATGTATTTTTTTCCACATGGCCATCACATTTCTATTAGTTATAACCATATCTAATTCCAAATGAAACCAAGTTTACAGATCAAAACTCTGACAAATTTAGAAAACATAGGACATAAGATTTATGAATTTTTTTTTAATAAAAATAAAAAATATACATTATTATGCAAAACTCGAAATCTATTGACTGCCCAGACTTCGTAAATTTGTATCTTAAAAGACTCTAGACCGTATATATCATTTGCTTAAACGAAAATTGACAAAAGTTACTTTTCATTTTTGCAATTCGATAGTCAGAGAACATACATTCAGTCCAAAAAATTGTAGTATTTCCAATTTCCAATATCAAGATTATCATAAATTGAGAATTGGGAAACTAGACAATTCCACTTTCCATTATGATAAATATGATAATTTTTCCATTTTTTTAATAAATATAAAATAGCTATCTAACATCCATATTATAAAAAGTTTCCCCATTTTCTTAAAAAAAAATTCAAAATCAATCTCTACAAATATTTATATATAAGAGTAACTAATACATAATTAGAAATCAAGCTAGCACGCCATAATAATCCTACTTATGTTCTCGAGCACAAATTTCATGAATTCACATAAATTAAATTTTACTATTTTCAATTGCCCAATTTCCGATGTAGTATATATCTATATCTTGGGATCAATGTCATCTGTATAGAATTCCCTTATCTCTTGGACAACGAGAAAAATCACTTAAACGTACTGAAATATCTTAATCTATTAATAACGCCGCCCCTTTCTGCCATAACATCATCATATTAATTGCATAGCTGACTGTCACCCTCAATTGTTATAATAACGTCAACATAAAAACACCACTTTCTGTTAGAACGTCATCATATTAATCACAGAAGTGACTATCACTCTCACTTGTTATGAGCCGCAGGTCATCTCAAACTGTTTAAAGACCACATTTGTCACATCATGCATCCAGTAAACAACAAACAACAAATATTTCAAATCCAAGATATTTCAGTACGATTAACTGATGTTTCATGTACTCCAAGAGATGAACGAATTATATACAGATCCCATTAATCCCAAGTTATAAATATATACTACATCATGAAAATCACGAGGTCATAATAACATTTCAGAAGATTTAGTCAATAAATGGAGCCACCTACTGAGGCAAATATAATCTAGACCTCGTTTATGGTTTTTTATTTGCACAAAAATTGCACTCATAAACCTCATTATTTCCCCTCTCATGGCTTTCGAAGAAAAAAATCACAGCATGGTAATATCAAAGCATGGACTGGGAAGAGATGGGAAGATAAATTGGTAGTATTACTTCCAACAAAGGGCCTATAGTCTCTGTAGAGACATGGGATTGATGAAGATTAGGCATTGCCTTCTATTTCTCTACTCGCTGCGACTTACATAAGGGGTATCATTATTTTTTTTACCGTTCTTCTCAATTGTTTTCCATCATTATGAGTAATGAAATTGCAACAAATTTTCTCTTGAGGCTTCCAAATATTCTACTATGCTATATCTTTTTAAACAGGCTATCAAATGCTTTGCTCTTTCTAATAGATGGAGATTTCTCTACACCCAAATTCGGCAACTGACCATATTTTCCAATGATCATAATGAAGAGGAGGTCAACATCAAGTCTTTTAGATTGAATTTGGTTGTAAATTCAAGATTGGAGAATATCATCTCCTACATTTTGCTAAAGCATTCTTCAGACTTGGAAGCTTTTCACCTTTACAACGATTGCAAATTTAGCTACCAAAACGTATGAAAATGGTTCCACCTTTTAGCTTCTCAAACATTTTCATCGTGTATAAATAACTTTTGTCTAACATCAATGAGCAAAATTGCATTTTCATTTATCTTAAAGCTTTATTTCCAGCAGCATCGTTAGATATATAAATCTTTTTGTTCATAGATTCATATATAAATAAATGAATGTAACGTATATAAAAACTAAATAATTCGCATTAACATATTTCATTACTCTCATTGTTGTTATTTCCAATTTTCAATTTCGGATATTTGGGATTCCGAAACATATTCAACTTTCGCTAATATTGTTCTTTGCAAATTTATTTTTGTCCACTTACCAAACAACGCCACTGCAGATATTTTAAATTGTTAAAATCTCTTTCGTTATTTCCATAAGCATTGAAATACTTTATTTAAGTGTAGTTATAATTTTTCATTTAAAAATGTTTATCCTAAACAATTTAACAACTTTGTTAAGACTTTTTAAAATAACTGCACATTTAAATATGTGCCATTTTATACCATGTACACTAGTCCTATTTGTATTTGGTCATACAAATAAAGTACCAATTCATTGAATGCAAATTTATACATTTCAAAAGCGTCGTTGGTTACCATATTAATGTATGTTTGTCTTGGCAAAAACTCGGCCCTGAATGTTCCAAATTTTGCTATAACATTGGATGAATCAACAACGGAAATTTTTTTGAGAGAAAAAGAACAAAGAAATTAAACATATGTTACATTATCTACAATGTTGCATGAACATTGGATAATTTTGATTTTAGTTGCTTCTATTAGTTGTCAATTTTCTACAAGATCACTATATATAACTGCAAGTAGTAGCTCATACTTGTGAAAGCCATTAGAGATAGAGATTCGAAACGAAATACATGATGAGTTGACTGAGTTCACTTGGTTTAATTCCTAAGGTAATACTAATTTCCGTGAGGTAATACTAATTGAGAAATTACTATTAGAAATCAATAGCCATTTATGAGTTGTAATAAAATAGTATGTAAATTCAACAAACACATTTTTTCAATGTACATTTCATATGTCAAGCTTATAATGGAAAATCATTATATAAATCACCACATTTTATCCATTGATTTGTGATTTTTGACATTTTGCATTCCGCAAATCATATGTGTTGCATTAAAGAATAGCCAATTTTCCAATTTCCAAGTTGCGACATTTCCAATATCGGAAATTTTATTTTTTCAAATAAAAAAATGTCAAAGTTCCTATTTGCAATTTTAAAGATGGATGCAATGATCTCCTTGAATATAACATTATATTTTAAAGATAAATGAACAATAAATGCATTCAATAATCTCCTTGAATACAAGATTATATTATAAATATAATAGTGACTTAACAAGATGAAGACTCAAGTTTCCTTGGTAAACATTTATTCATATTCTTATCAATATTTGATAATACATTGACGACAAGCACTGGAGTATTATATAAGAATTATTTTCACTATCGTTATTGTTATCTTTCTTTAAAAGGTGTATAACATCATCTTTAAAAAATCACTTATTAAAAGATTCGAACAATAATAAAAATCTAATGCATTTTGTACTATAGAAGTTTAACAACTATGCTTTATGATTTAAGAAATTTAAGATAAATAATATATTTAGATATATTAGATCTTAAACTTCATATTTTTTTTTTGTAAGCCTACATTGCTATTAATAAACTGTACAAAAATTACACAATACCGAGAATTCTGGTCAACTGAAAACAGTGGTCTAACAACCACCCTTATTTGTCAGGAGCAAACAAATCTATAGTTCTAGTGTAAAGAGCCTAAAAACAATACAGAAAATTGAATCTCCTGCCTAGGTAAAGTTTAAACAAAATTACAGAGATATTCATAAGAGCCACAATAACCCATGTAACCCATGTGATAGATGGGGGGCTACGTACAAAATTACTACGAAGACAAGTTTATCAATGCACCTGGAATACTAAAAATGAACATAAAATTAAATGTAAACAAAAGGAAGCCAAATAAACAAAAACAAAACAAAAACAAGCTCCTAGATTAGCACTGCTGATAGTGACTGCAGGGTCCTATATGTCATGCATTTCCTCAACTATAGGAAAAGGCCCAAAGAATTCCTTGTCTGAAGATAATAGACTAGGCTTCAGGGCCACAACAGTCGCTTTCCCCACAGAAGCATCCGCTTTCCTCACAAAAACATTAGATTCACTAGCTCGTTTAAAAAGCTAACTAATTGTTCTAGGAATTCGAACAGCCACTGTAGATGCATCAGGCATTGTAGGGTCAACATTAATTGAGGAAGATGGAACCATATAGACACTCCCGCTACCTCTATCATCCAAGGAATCAAATCCCTTAGCTATTTTTTTCCAAATGGCCATAACATTTCTTTGCGTTATAACCGTATCTAATTCCACCATTTTGGACGTAGCCTGTGAAATAGACAACTTAGTATGGTTCCATCTAACTAGTATTTCCTCCATGAGCATGCCCATCATATTTTTTATGATCCAATAGTGATTCGGACTACCACCATCAGTATCATGAGCAAGGTTCTCCTTTACAAGCCTGATTTCCCACTCATTTATTGTTGACTGAAGTCGCGAAGAAATTTCATTGTTATAACCATCTATCTTTGTCACCTTCACGACTCATTACGAATGACCGCCACCACTCACAGAACGACGAGACGGTCCACACTGCTTCGACATAATATGATGTTTCAGATGCAAAAGAAAACCCACCAAAGGCACACACACAAGTTTTTGCAAGAAAATCTGGAAAAAAACAAAAGTTCCACAAGATGCAAGCAACCACTCAAAAAATATCTGAGCGAAATAAGGGACAAACACTCATAACCACGCTAAAACCAACACGAGGGATGACATCCATTAATAGCAACAAAATATTGTTGTACCACTTTAAATCTCTTACTAAGACAACTTGTACTGTAACAAGATAATGAAATGACAACCGGGTCAAATCGTGAATTAGCTAAGTACTGACAAAAATTCCTCAACAAGAACTAAGAAAATTTAATAACCAATAAAATTTAATCATCACTGTGTTGTACTTAAACTCACGAATCGAAGTTGTTGTAGCATTGGAAGCGCCACTCTCCATGATGGATGTGACTACCGAATCAACTGTAATCCAAGCATTAAAACTCAACTGATAACTAAGTTCGCCAGTTTGGACAGCGAGACCCATTTCATTAATGCCTAATGACTGTAGAATAGCACAGCAGGACCCGCTTCATTAATGCATAATTATTGTACAATAGGTGGAAATATGATCGGATGACAAGCACAACATGGTTCTACCACAATAGCCCCAATAAATATCCATTGAGATTTACAGCATTTAATACTATTGCAACATGCTTAAACACCGTTGGATCTTGACCAACTCAAAATCCAACAATCATCAAGCTTGCTGCAGCCACATTAAATGCTCTACAACTCAATAGATTGTTGTTGTCGTCCATTCCATCCTTGTCAATTTGACTCTCAACATCCGCATTCAAAGTTAAACTTCATATTTATTAATAGAAATAATGGTTATTATTTAATCTATAAACTTCATATACCATAAGGAAAATATAAATCAAATACAATTACAAAAAATGGTTTCTTACAAATTTACTGTGTAAATTAAAAAAATATTAAGAATTTACGGTGTAAATTAAAAATTATTATTCTTTAATACAAACAGTGAAAATAAAACGCGAAAATCGATATTTTGGAATCTGAAATGTCGGAAATAGGAACACCGACATGTTCCTATTTTAACACATAATTTTAGGATATGTTGCAAAATCCGAAATCGGAAGATAGCATGTTCCTTATTGGAAAACATACGTTATATTTCCGAATTCCGAATTGTCGGACATTGGCAATAGGAATATGGACATGTTTGTATTTAAACACATATGATTTATGTATAAATCAAGATTTTGGAATCCGAAATGTCGGAAATAGGAACACCGACATGTTCCTATTTTAACACATAATTTTCGGATATGTTGCAAAATTGGAAATCGCAAGATAGCATGTTCCTTATTGGAATACATACGACATAGATTTCTGAATTTCGAACTGTCGAACATTGGCAATAGGAAGATGGGCATGTTTGTATTTAAACACATAGGATTTATGTATATGTTGCAAAATCGGAAGATTTTGAACCTTGCTAGGTATCAGTCAATAAAATGTTAGGTATCCATTTTTTTCCTAATTGAAAATGTTTCTTATGAGATTGTGAAACACCCTTCCTATGTTTTAATTGACTCTTACTCTCTTGTTGTGTTTTAATTCCTTGTTACTCTTGCTGTGTGGAAAAAGGGTTGTGACTTGTATTGGTTATGTACCTTCATAATGGTGTAATACTCATGCTATGTCAATAAAATTATAGGTCTTAGTATTTATGATATACTTGTTTTAGGTAATGAACTTAGCTTAAATCTGCCTCAAAAAACTTAACATACAATTTTTGAAATCTGAAATGTCAAAAGTAGTAAATCAGACACTAATTTCTTTCTTCCCAACTCCCACTTTTCTTTTAAAATAAACTAAAAGCAATAACTACTATAGCTTGAAAGTAATAATTTCTTTCTCAGAGACAAATAGATATTTTATTCATATAGAAGTGCATTTTTCACATTTTGGGATAGAGGGTTTATGTATGAAAAGTGATTTTTTTTTACAAATTCGATAGAGGTTATCATCTTTTTCACACCTATTTGTAAACCTGGCAAGATCATTCTCTTTTCTGGTTGAGTCGGGAAAATAGTTATGACGGCATGAAAATAAATACGCGACATATATTTCTCAACTCCAAAGTCTCAGAAATTGGCAATAGAAATTTATGTACTAATAGTGCACTAAACTTGGTTTGATAATATTGATAATTGTATAATGACACTTAAATAGACTGAGTAATCATTTCAATATAAAAATACTGCAGGATATAACAGATAAAGAAAAAAAACAATTAATGTGCACACATGCAAATCAAGATTATTTCTTCCAACTTACTTTAGAGCAACTTAACAAAATAAAATTGCAAAGAACAATTTTCAAAGTGTTAAAAACAAACAAATTGCAAGTACCCAAAAACACAATGTATATTTGTCTTTAAGGGCAGAACACCACTTGAAAAATAGCTCCAAAATCTCATCAACTTCCTAAAAATGAGCATTCCTCAACTGAATTTTAGCCTTGCAAATTTTGGAGGAAATCTCCTCCTGGCTCATTTTCTTCCATTGTTTAATGAAAACCTTTATCCGAGCTATTGAATCATGAGGAGCTTTCATCCATTTCTCAATTTCTTGCATTGTCAGCTGACTGATTTGTTGGATCAACTCTTTCGAATCATTAAACTGCTTTTGAACTTCTTCCAAATGAAGTTGGTGCGAAGGTGCCTCATGAATAAGATCCAAAACAGGAAAACTCAAATAGGTTAGCAAATTCTTTGAATCTGACCACCTTTGTTCACAAACCATTTTCCCTAAATTGATTAAACCCTCAACTGAATCGCAGATACTCTCCCATGTTTGAATGGCAACTTCAGTTGTTTTCAGCTGTAACTTGTCTAAAATTGGCAAGCCATTAGGTCTTTCCTTAATATGATTTTTCCAACTTATTACTTGATCCAAAGCAGCAAATGCTTTTCGTATCCAATCATGGTGATCCTCAAAAGTTTCAAAATGCTTGCTAAACTTGTTATACAACTCTTGCATCTCATCAAAAGAAGTATACAAATCTATCACAACCTGCCGGAACTCTTCCTGCAATTTATAGAGTACTTGTTTAAAATCCTCAGGCGTCATATATAGGAAACACGAGCCTTTCAAATCTACTTGAGCATCTTTCAACTTCTCATTCACAAGAAAATTTTTCTCTACTCGTTGTTGATTCACAACCTCTTCATTCTCAAGCTGGTACTTCAATTCTTCAGCTTTCATCTTCCATTGCTCCACTCTGTCTTCATGTTCTCATTTCAACTTGCCAATTTCTTGTTCATGCCTCTTTTTTGCCTCTGCTAAGTCTTGTTTCAACTTCTCCAATTCCTTCTCTTTTTCACCAAAAGCCAAACTTAATTGTGAAACTGAGTTAAAATTAAATCCAGCAAAAACTCCCATGGCAGCTGTTGCGTCCACTGCTCCTTGTGGAAGATCACTTGTATCTTCCTTCCAAATAACTTGACCAAGGGCAGGCACATTTTTTCCTAATCCTTGTCTCACTTTCTTCGCTCCCCTTTTAACCACAGCTTTATCCTTTTTACTCCAATAATATTTTCCCATGGATTCCACTACATCTTATCCAAAATCTGCTATCACTTCTGATGATGAATTGATCTCGTGCTCGATGGTAACCAATGAATCAATTTGCATTTGGTTTATAGGAATGTCTATCCTAAGTGGGGCAATATCCATAGGACTTGAGATAGAGATAAAGGGGAGTGATGTAAAAGAACTAGACATAGGAAAATATTCCTTTTCAGAAATACTCATAGAGACAAAAGGAATGTCATCCACAAAAAACTGGGGAATTGGCGATGTAGGACAAGTATCAATGAGTGAATTAACTGAAAAAGTGGGCATGCTAATAGTAGCTGCAATTATTGATCACAAATTTACCTCGAAAAAATTAAGCTGGGAAGATGATGAACCTAAAATACTCGGAATTTTTTTCATATTTGACATAGTTATAACAACCTCAGGGTCTTGTTCCACATTCATATCATCAATCTCAATCTGACCTGAAGATAGATAGATTACCTTATGTGTAGAAAATTCTTCGACATGAGCCTACTCTTTCTTAACCTGCTTTTATTTTATCGGTGCTTCTACCAGTTCATCCT
Source organism: Pseudotsuga menziesii (assembly GCA_001517045.1). Lineage (NCBI taxonomy): Eukaryota > Viridiplantae > Streptophyta > Pinopsida > Pinales > Pinaceae > Pseudotsuga > Pseudotsuga menziesii. Next base: position 468,131 of record LPNX010670080.1, read on the forward strand.
GTTCAAAACTTGCTTTAGTGAGAGCCTGTTCTAGCCCTTTCTGTAGCGTATCTTCCATTATGTCAATACAGAAGCTAGATGAGCCTTGAAGGACAGATTTTCCTTTGTCCTTGGGTTGAGCAACAAAAGCAACAACAGAACTTGCTCCATCCTCTCTCGCTTCCTCTTTTGTCTTCTCCTTTTGAAGATCTTCTTTTATTTTTAGTTTATCTCCTCTTTCTCCAAGAATTCTTGTCTTAAGATCCTTTTGATACTTGTACAGAAACAACTTCATCTCTGGATCAGTAATTTTATCCATTGCCTCCTTAAAATTGGTAGCTCCTTGAAACATGGAATCATCGGGATCATTTTCATGAACGTATTGGAATTTCAAGTGCTCATGAGTAAAGAGATCAGCCAAATATCCCACTGGGTCATGCATTCTTTTGAATGCCTCCCCCAAGTTCATAACATAAATCTCCTTTCCCACCGAATACGCATGAGCAAGACTCTATATCGTAAGGTTGCTAAGATTCACGGTAAATTTCGGCCAGCTCTTCTTCATATGTTTGGTCAACTTTGGTAAAACGCCATCAATAACAGTATGATATGCGAATTCTTGAAGCACCATTCGTTCTGGAACTATTCTAGGAAGCAAGTGGACTATATTACTGGCCCAAATTCTTATTTAAGAGAAATATTGTCCTACATACTAGTCTCCCAACATTGAAATCATTTCCCTAGCACTTTTAGAGAATGCAGGAGCATCATATTTAAAAATATTGTAGTACATTGACCCAAGAAATAGGTTACAGAGTTCATAAACACGAGTGATGAAATTGTCGTCCCACATATCAGCGCAATATATATGAACTGGTGGAGATTGGTCCGTCCAATTCCAATTTAGATACGGGAAAGCAGTCGATGCACATAATGCATCCATTACAAACCTTGACATATAGAAATATGGTTTACGATTCTCCGAGGTTTTCTCATATTTTTCAATTTCCTCATGCAAATTAAATGACATAATTTGTGCCCAGTTGAACAGATGACCTGTAAGCAAGATATGGTTCGCCAAAGGAACGTCCCACTGCGCTTTGAATGACGAACAATTGGGTGAACCATATAACCTGTAAATCATAGCGCACAACAAGGAAAAAGGTTCCCTGAACCAAGATACTGGATATCCTGGAAGTGAAACGGGAATGTCAAGTGTTGGGTCTTGCAGCCAACATTTCACCACTTATTCGTATTTCAAATTGGCATGAATTTCGTCGACAAATTTTGATGAGAGAAGTTGCTTAAGGGTTGGAAAAGCATAATACCTAGCAAAAATATCTGGACGGAACAAAGCAATAACGACATTATGGATATCATGAAATAATCCTTCCTTAGGGTCTGCGTGGTCTAATGCCCACTTAACAAGGTCCGTGTAAGGCATAAATGCGGGTCTAGCACCAACGCGATGAAGCTAAGAATTGCATATCTGAAGGTATGCATGTTGGTCATGATCAACACAGGATAAGTCATCATTGTTAAAAATAGTATAAATTCTGGACCACTCTATATTTAATCTCTCAGACACATAACCACTGGTGTCAGTGAAAACACCGACATTAGGATATTTGTTTTTCTGCTCTTGAAGAGAAGTTTTAGATTTGGTATTCCTGGTGGTGAAAGATGGCTTCTCTGATTGAATTTTAGCAACCATATCTAAAAACAACCTAACTTCAAATTTACCAGAAAAAAATAATCACACGGTGAAAACTTACAAGTGGAAACGCTCAGAAAGTTACAACTCCGACCGTTGTCACGCATAGGATATGCACTGTAAAAAACCTTGACCAGAGTAAAAAAGCATCAATAAAAATGGTAAAACCCTAAATCAAATCTTAAAAACACGAACTCAAATGGTGAAAAAAGAAAACCAGAAACATAAATTAATCCTAATTTTTTATTTGCGGAATCCCGAATCGGCAATCGAGAAACAAAATTCCAGTCAATCTGTTTCTTTTTTTCACGTTTGTTTAGTATAATATATAAGATGTAAAAAAGTTGTATAGTAAAATATAAATAATTTTGAAAAGAAAAGAAAAGAAATTAAAATATATAATTATAATTAACACAAAATTTAGTAAAAATGAGTAACAGTTTAAATTTTATAAAGAAGTTTTTTTTTAATTTAAATTATATGTAAATATTATTTAAAGATTGTCGATTTCCTATTTCCTATTTTCCATTTTCGGGTATTGGAAACCGAGAAAAATAATTTGCTCGCTTCCCAATTTCAGATTCCCGATATAACTTAAATATTACTAGGTATTAATATTACTTAAATATTTGCATTTTTCTATTGTTTTTTTAATGTTATATACAAATATTACTTAAACATTTGCATTTTCTTTTGCTTTTTTTAATGTTATATACAAATATTATTTAAATATTTGCATTTTTTTTATGTTATATACAAATGTTACTCGGAAATTAGGAAGCTGGAAAAGCTAAGATTTCTGGAGATTACGGCACAAGAAAAAAGTTAGGATTTCCGATTCTGAAGTCCGAGGAGCCGACTTCCGCAACCCAAACCGAAAAGATTGAATTTGAAGAGAGTTGTATCGGCCGGCAAAGGTTGACAGCATTGTGAGTAGTGATAATCCTAAATTGGGGAATTGGGGAATTGATAACACATTCATCCCCTGTTTATAACACATGAAATCTCAGGTTTATTGTTACACTCTAATATCTATTGGATCCGAAACTATTTAGGGTTTGTAATGTACACTGGATAATAATGTAATAATGTTTTATTAAATAAATAATGTAATGTGTACGATTTTCGATTTGCTAAATTGGGATTGGAGATTGGGAAACAAACAATCAGTCGAAAAAGATGTGGTGTTTCCGGTTTCTGAGATCCGAAATTCCGGTAAAAGAGTCATTTTCCCTTTTCTAATATTTCGAACATCAGAAATCAGGAAAACAGACAAACCCAGACATCAGATATCGAAAATCCAGAACAAGACCTTGAATTTTACCTAAAGCAAAGTTCCAATTTCTGAAACTCCGAAAATGCTAAAATATAAATAAAATAAATTGAAATTCCAATATCCGATAAACGAACAGTCGGAAATCGAAAATCATGAAATCACAATTCGAGAAAGGACATTCTTCCATTTCGTGATCTAAACATCAGGGAGAGAGAAGGGCGCGCAGAGAAAGAAGAAGAGAGAAAAGTTGATCCTCCGATCGAGGATGTCATTCATGTAATTAGTCATAATTGTTTTGAGGTAAAACATTTAAAATGTAATTTGGGCTTCCCAATTTCCAAAATCAAAAATCGCAAAAAAAAGGTAACAAACATGCCACTAACGCCCAAAGACAAAAACTTAGAAAATATGGAAAGCAAAATACTTTAGAAGCTAAGCATATGATTGCATTAGTGGCTTTTGTCCTTTGCTTGTCTAATATCTAGACTAGGGAAAGCCTCTTGAAGTGGACCCAAATAGTATGGATCACACAATATTGTACAAATCGATGCTTAACAATTGCTACTATAGCACCTACAATATTTCTTGCAATTGTAGTGCATTTGAAATTTTATAGGATTAACAACACTTTTACAAACTTGGTACTTGTTCTTTTCTCTATGGCACAACTTGCACCCTCAAACATAAGTAAATGTTAATCCCTACTATAGGATGACCCATTACCCATAAAATCTCAAAAATAACTATTATTAAATAGTAATTTACAGTCCTCGAAGCTAGATAAAAAAAGGTTCAGTTGTAGAAAGACACAATATTTTTACCCTCTCGACGTTTCTTTGCACCTCTTGGTGCAAATGCTAGTATTATCATGAACTAATATAATCAAGCTTTATATTGTCGACTAATAAACTATTAACCCTATATCCCTAATATTATTAACTCTAATGTATCGTTAATTTAATTATTCTAAATATAAATTATAAAAAAAACTTAACTATTATTAAATACTAAACTAGATATAAAAGCATAAAAAAACCATTTTTATAAAAAAATAAATAGCAATCTCAATCAAATATATAAAAAAACTAAACTATTATTACAAAAAACTAAATATTAACAACCACACAATTATTAAGACATATTAAATCCTTTTCTTTCAAAATTCATATCCAAAGAGCAGTTTCGATTTTTAGATAACAGGAAGATTCTTAATGTTGTAGGGACTACCCAGGAATGTTTACATACTGTCAAAAAATATTAGATCGAACTTTTTGAGATTGGTTCTACTTCAAATTGGCATTCCTACTAATGTTTTAAACTGGATAATGGTCTGTGTCACCACTGCAAATATTGATATTTTGATAAATGGTTCTCCAACTTCCTTCTTCAGGTGTACAAGAGGACTAAGGCAGGGATTCCCTCTATCCCCTTTGTTATTTTTTCTTAAGATTGAAGGGCTCAGCAAACTTATCATTAAAGCTCGGGAGGATGGGTTTTTTTTTCAAGTATAAAATTCTCAGAAAAAAGTTTTAATTTCTCATTTACTTTTTGTAGATGATGAGATCGTATTTGGACTCGACAATATTTATGAATGGAAGAATATGTTTTCCCTTTTGGATGTTTTTTTTAATGCTTCAGGTATGAATATCAACATTGAAAAATCATGCATATATGCTCATAATATTTAGCAAGATTGCTTAAAATAATTAAAGGAACTCTTCCAGTATAATTTTGAGTAGCTAGAGTCTAGTTTTAAATATTTGAGTTTCTATATAAAACCCAACAACTACAGAGTGAAGGACTGGCATTGGATTATTAAAAAGATTGACAAAAGGATTTCAAATTGGTCCTACAGATTTATAACTCTTGGTGGTAGGCTAACATTGATTAAAGCCACTCTTCAAAGCATCCATGTATACTGGTTCTCTCTGAGTAAACTTCCACCATATGTCATCTCTGGTATAAGGAAAAATATTTTTCATTTTCTTTGGTTTGGATCATCTGGAGAAAGAAAATTCAATTTAGCAACATGGGACTTATTAGCTTCTCCAATGGACCAGGGTGGTTGGGGCATAAAAAATCTGTTTGTTTTTAATTATGCTCTATGTCTTAAATCACTCTGGAAATGCCTTTTTTCTCAAAGTCTGTGGAGTGAGGTAATGAAATCAAAATATTTGAAGAATACTTATGTCAATACTTGGATTAGGAAATCAGAGTTCTATTATGCAAATGCATCACTAATTTGGAGCAGTATGATGAAAGTAATTCACTTGCTGAAAAAAGGCATAAGCTAGAATATTGGGATTGGGAAAAACATACTTATTGGAATTAATCCCTTTATAGGAGATTTTGGCCAACCCTACCTTTGAACTGAAATTTTAGAGCATATTGAATGGATCGATATGAGGATTTTGAATGTTATGGTGAGGCCAAAGTGGGATATCCTTAAAGGTGGATATTGGATAAATGCCATAGATATGGGCCTTAGTGGTCAGTGGGCAGATAAATGGGGATATTGCACTGAAATTCTGAAGACTGCTGGTATAAATCTTACCGATGAAAAAGACACTTTGGTTTGGTCTGAAAACAAGAAAAATGGGGTTTTGATTTCATGATAAAAAGAAATTAGTCATATGGAGGCATCCTGGTGGTCAAAAGGATTGTGGAAATGGAACATCCCAACCAAATTAAGATGCTTCTGGTGGTTATCCCTTAAGGACAAAATCCTTACATGGAAAATTGATTGAACAAAGACTAGCATGGACCTAGTATTTGTTATTTGTACAGAAATGAAGGTGAATCAACTTCTCATTTATTTGTGGATTGTTTTTTCTACTTGGAAGTTTGGAAAACTATAAAAGAAAAACTTGGTATTAGTTCTTGCTAGGGAAATGGAAGTTTAGAAAACTATTTTCAAAACTGGTTTAATAAGCAAGACTTTTATAAATTGTTGCCTATTTTTGTCTCTTGGCCTATGTGGATTTCTAGGAATTTTTCTATTTTTCAAGATACTCGGGCAAATGTTCATACTTGCAGCATTAGAAGTATAAATTTATTTAAGGAATATGAGAATCCTATCTGCAAAAGGATCACCAAAAAGTTATATAAGCCAACAGAGGTTACAAATGGAGCACTTGGATATTTTGATGGTGCATCTAAACTGTATAATTGTGGTTATGGATTTGTCCTTAACTTAAGTAAGGAACACTCTTTGTATATCAGTTTTGGTGGTGGTTCGAGGTCTAATACAAAAGTTGAACTCTTAAGTTTATATGGACTTATTCTTATAGCTTCTCTTATTAGAGTTTCTGATATAAGTATTTATGGTGACTCAAAGATTATTATCGATTGGCAAAATGGACTATCAAAGTTGTAGGTTTTATCACTTGGTCAATTGGTTCTATGCGAGGCTAAGCGAAGAATCAATCCTCCTCTACATGCTCTTTGTTTCTTCTCAATTGTATCTAAGCAATCAAAGAATCAATCCTGATCTCCAAGCTCTTCCACTTTAACTTCCTATCCAGGCTCTTATGAGCTCTTTAACTTCCTATTTCACTCTTTAGTAGGGACTTTCTGCTTTGCAACACCATCTTGTTTCCAATCAAATGGTGGTGACCGATGGATTTTAGTTTTCAAAGAGTTAATCAAATACTGATATATAAACCATGTCATATTTTTTTACTTTATTTTTTAGTTTTTTAAAATGATAATGTGATTACTAATACGATTTATTCTTTATCAATTTTGGTGTAGTATTTATTTTTTTTAAATTGTCTTTATAATGAAGGAGATTATATGTCTATACCACATATATGATATTTTCGTAATAGTTAATAAAATATAAATATCTCTAACATACGTATATACTCATGGAGGAATAACATTTTAAAATGTCCTAATACTAATTCAAAATTGAAATAGCACAATAATTTATCTTATATTTTCAAATTTAGAAGATTATATTTATAAGTTATGGTTTTTATCCATTATTTATTGTCAAAATATTTAAATATTGAATGACTTGTAATAATTATGTAGGTTTAGAGATTAAGAATATTTGTTTATTCTTAAAATATTACAAGTTTAAATCTAGGGAGGGTAGATTATGTACATTTCTATAAACTTTAGTAATCAAATTGTTACGAATGGGCCTTTGTCCCAAAGACAAATTCACTCAAAATTTGAAGAAGGTGTATAGTTTATCAGAAGAAATTAAACTTTAATAATATAAATAAATAAAAACACTTCAATTTTGATTACAAAATAATATTATATTAACATTGTTGGATAAACCCGATGGAGATTTCTAGTCGATGATGCGATCGCTCTGCTCTACGTGAGCGCTAGGGTTTGTTGTGTTGTTGCTTTGTCATCGTGCATGTGGATCTAGGTCGTGGCCCGGATCTCTGTCCTGGGCTAGTCTTTGGCTCTAACTCCCAGGCCTCTATGTCTCTGGATCAAGGCGAATCGAATAGATCTGGGTTGGGTCCCGGATCGACATCATGCCCGAGGCTGGTGGCGGGGTTCCTCCCCAAATCTCCTATGAAGAGTTTGTCGCATTCAATAAACTAATCTTCGGGAAATCATTGAAGACCGGTTCCGCTCCTGTTCCAAAGTTTGTGAAGAAACTTGATGAGGTCCCAATCATTGAACTGTCATCTCAACATCCCATGAACATTGCAGTCTCCTTGGCAGATTAGGCCCTGGTTGGCCAGTTCATAGGTCTTTGGCCCTCTCCAAAGACTACAGACAACTGGATCCAGAAAAATTGGAGACCTCTAATCTCCAATAGCGTCACCAATTACGCGATTGGAAGAGGGTTCTTTCTCTTCGAATTTGTTGCTAAAGAAGATCAGGATCTGATATTCTGTAATGGTCCTTATTTCATGGGCCCCCAAGGACTTTACCTGAACCGATGGATGTCGGATTTTGACCTAGAAGTAGATGTCCCCAAGTTTGTGTCGGTATGGGTATGTCTTCCTAATATCCTGATCCATTGTTGGACTCTGTCGTCCTTGGAAACCATTGGGGACAAGTTGGGAAAATTCATCGATAGAGCAAACCCTAAAGAGAACTACCCGTGTGCCAGAGTATGCATGGAAGTCGATCTGGAAGTTGGCCTTCCAGAGGCGATCAAGTTAAGGGTGGAAGAATGGAAACACTATCAGAAGTTGGACTATGAGCAGTTGCGCTTCAAATGTCGGCATTGTCATGACTATGGGAATTTCCAAAAGAACTGCCTAAAGTTTCCAATAGAACAATCAAATAAAGAAACCGAAGAAGGTTGGACTCAATCCAAACGAGCCAAGAATAACACAAAAAAGACACAAAAAAAAGATGGGAGAAATCTAGGGGCTCAGAATAACAAAAAGGAAGGAATGAGACAAACATCTCAGCCCGAGGAAAGCAACAAATTTGTAGAACTAGAGAATGAAGGGGAGGGTAAGAAGCTAGAAGAGGAGAGGGATCCAGAGGTTGATGAAACATCATCAAAGTCATGGGCAGAAGGGAATGATTCACCTGGAAAGGGTGGTCACAAAGAAACTTCTCCCCAACCTGAGCAACCAATGTTCTCTTCTGAAGAGGAAGCCTCAGATCCCGAGGAAGGCGAACTCAGACAATCTCAACTCTCCTAGAAAAAAAAGCAAAACGAGGGAGGAAATCTGACAAGGAATATAGAGAAGAAGCTACCTATAAATACAAAGCTTCTCGGAGTGCAAGATACGATCGAAGCAATGATGAACTCCAGGATCACCAGACAGAAAGTCCAGGCCTCTAAGGGGGGCGCCATCCCCAACAAAGGTAAGTAATGAAAATCATCTCCTAGAATTGTAGAGGATTAGGGAGAAAGAAAAAATATGAAGCAATGAGAGACTTAAATCGCATTTCCAGTCCCGACGTGGTCCTGACATCCTTTTGATTCAGGAGACAAAAATGGAGGAAGATGACTTCCTCCAAGCTAATCAGCTCTTTTGGAAAAATGGATAAAGAATAGCAAGGAGTGCTAGAGGAGCTTCTGGAGGACTTGGGTCGCTCTGGAAGAGAGATTCTTTTGAGCTGGTTCAATCTCTCACTCATACCCATTGGATCTTCACCAAGTTACGACATAAATAATATGGAACTCAGGTAAGCATTTTCAATATTTATGTCCATGTATTGCTTTCAGAGAAGAAAGAATGTTGGAAAAGTATTCAAGACATGCTTGACGTTCATCAGCTTGAGAATCTCATACTAGCCGGGGATCTGAATATCACTCTCAGTTCTACATAAAAAAAGGAGGCTCTATTATAAGGGATCCTTTAAGGGAAACATTTGAGGACATTATGAGGGACAGGGAGCTTGAGGACATTAAACCGGCTCGCGATATTTACACTTGGACTAACAGAAGAACCGGCCTAGGTCATATCGTGACAAGACTTGAAAATTTTTTGGTACACCAATCCCTCCTGATACTTGTGTTTAAAGCGGATTCCTCCATCCTTCCCCTTAGCATGTCGTATCATAAGTCAATTCTGTTGGACTTGTCCGAGGAGAAACAGCTTGGGCCTATCCCTTTCTGATTTAGTATAAATTGGATCAATCAAGATGGCTTTCAGGAGTTCATTCAAGAGGTTTGGGATTCTCTGGTATCAGGCTCTCCATTCTATGTCTGGGAAGAAAACATCATAAGACTTAAGAAATCCCTCAAATCCTGGGCTAAAATTCTCAAATCCCAGGCAGCGCAGAGGATCAAAGCTTAGCAAACTCTGGAAGCTCACCATAGGTGGTAGGAGGATCAAGTCGTGGACATTACTATCCTGGAAAAGGAAACTGTACTGCAACGTAAATTGCATGCAGCATGCAAGGTCAAGGAAGAGTACTGGAGGAAGAAGGAGAGATGCTTATAGTTAATGGTTGGGGACAAAAAAATTAACTTCTTCCATAAACAATCGCAAGGTCGTAATACCTTCAAAGCAGTAAAGGAGATTCGGAATTAAGGGAAAACGATTCAAGACTTCAAGGAAATCAAGAAGGTGGCGCATAGTCACTTTCATAATATCTACAATAAGGAAATCCTATTCGGCTCCCTCCCAAGCTCTCATATCCTCAAATCATTCCCAAGGTTGACCAACCGCTCTATTAATAGAATCTGCATGGCCCCAATCTCAAAAAAGGAATTCAAAAGGGCCCTTGCAGGAATGGAATCTGACAAAGCCCCGGGTCTTTATGGCTTCACGACCATATTTCTAAAAGCATGCTATAAAACCATCAAGCATGGCCTTCTCGAAATGGTTATTAAATACCAAGTCTGCAACAAAATTGGTGGGAGTACCAACTCAGCGTTTCTGGCATTGATTCCAAAAGAAAATGGGACCACTTCTTTTGACAGATTTAGGCCTAAATCTCTCTGCAACATTGAGTACAAAATTGTTACCAAAGTGATTTCCAATAGGCTCAAGGAGTTTCTCCCCTCCATAATCCCCGAGAATCAAGGAGGTTTCATTAAGGGAAGACATATTGCCGACAACATCATTCTAGTCCAAGAATCAATTCATTGTATCCTTCATCATCGGGAAAAAGGTATGATTATTAAATTAGATTTAGCTAATGCTTTTGACAGAGTTAGATATGAGTTCCTCTTTCAATTCATGAATAGGTTTGGGTTTGATCTGATATTCATTATATATATCCAAGCCTGCATCAGAGGCCCTTGGATTTCCCCTCTTGTCAATGGTCGATCAGCTGGGTTTTTTCAAGCCTGCTGTGGACTTCATCAAGGTTTCCCTCTCTCTCCTCTTCTCTATGCCATTCAAACTTTTGTGCTCAATTTTCAACTAGACCAAATTAGCCATCTTCAAAACAACCTCATTTTTCTCTACATAGCCATGGGGGTCAAGGATATTAATCATGCCCAATTCGCAGATGACACCATTCTTTTTGGGGGTGAAAGTGTTCAGTTTGCAAGACTCTTCAAAGCAGAGTTGGAGCTTTACCAAGCTGCCTCAGGGAGTAGGATTAACTATAGAATAAGTCAAATTTTAGGGTGGAACTACAACCCCAGAGAGATGGTAGATATAAGTAGAATTTTGGGTATGGAAGGGAAGAATCAGTGGGACACATTCAAATATCTAGGAGTGCCAATTTTCAAGACTTCCCTGAAGTCGTCAAACTGGTTGCCAATTGTGGAAAAAATTAAAAAATAGGATTAATACCTCGGGCTCGACTTGGCTAAACCCAGCTGGAAAAGTGGTACTAATAAAATTTGTTCTCTCCAGTATCCCTATCTATTAGTGCTCCATTCTTCTGGCCCTGAAGGGGATAATTTCCCTCATTGAAGCTTTTCTCATAAAGTTCCTCTCGAAAGGACGAAAGAAGAACGAGAAGAAGATCCTGCTGGTAAGTTGGGATAAGGTGTCAAATCCTATGATGTAAGGAAGACTCCAAATCATGAATCTTGCTCTTCAAAACTTGGCCCTGGGTGCCAAAATACTCTGGAACATAATCTCAGGCAAGGTGACCTGGTGTAAAGCTGCTCTATGGAAAAAGTATTTCTCAGGGAATCGTCTGAGATGTCTTGACATTCCCCCACAAATAAGAGAAGGCTCAGCCATCTTCTCTGTTTTGTCCAAAGCTCTCAGCTTCTTCTCTCCCAACCTCACCTAGATCCCTAGGAATGGGAAGCGCATAAACATTTGGGAAGATTCGATAATGGGAGACCCCCCTCTGGAACAATTGCCTGGTATTGATCAACTGCAAGAGTATATGCGCACCCATAATCTGATCATGATTTGGGACATCTCTGATTGGAACCTGAACAGTTCCAATTCCTGGAAGGGATGGAATTTCCAATGTCCAGCCCACCTTGACAATGAAAAAATCACGCTGCTCACAAATCTCCATGTAACACCCCGGTTTTGACCCCATTTGCATTAAAAATGTATGTGATGTAAATTTTGTATTTAATCGTGGTGTGGAGCTAAAGGCAAAATCCCCACCATCGATTTAGCGTTTTATGTTTCAGCAATAAAAAATCGTTGCCGATGGTATTTCATGCTAGCCATGCACATTATAATTTTGGACATCATGTAAATATGCAATTTAATTAAAATACCCACAACCAGCTATGTCAATGAAACATTAAAGAGACGGGGGCATGATTTCCTAAGGATAAGGGGGGCGCTATTCAAACCTTTGAGCCAATGGGGAAAATCCAAATGTCAAAGAGAGAACCCATCAAAACTGTCAACTACCCATTTCTTGTATTTTTCCCCAATCATTTATTTCTGCCAGAAATTGGTTGAGGTAGTTATTGCATGGGAATGGAAAGAGTATGAGAAAAAATTCGAATTGGGCAGAGCACCCATTTTTTAAAAACGTGTTTTGACTCCTTGGGAAAGTAAAAACCCAAAAAATGTCTGCCCATTCCATCATGCATTCACGTTTTCATTTTTCCTCACCCATTCTCTCATTCACATGAGCTCTCTCAAGCATCTAGAGCTTCATGGGTGTATTCGTCCACATTTTTTGTTGTTTACTTCATTTTTTCCCCATGAATGGGAGGTCGTTTTTGTAATGCCCTGTGATTGGGTTGTCTTCCTCACGTTTTCTTGTAGATTTCCTCATTTTCCATGTCGAGGAAATTCATTTTTTTGTTGCTGAGCGAATGGCCATCAAGGATTCACGATTTTGGGGTTCATAGCAGTCATTTTGGCTCATAAACTGCCCAAAATAGTTGTTGATTTCAAATTGCTCACCCAGGTGTTGATTTCCCCTTTTTACCCATTTGTTTTGTTGCCAAAATTGTTTTTTCATCAATCCTGGAACTTGTATCTTGTTGTGGGTGCATATTTTGTTTTGGTCTGAACTGGTTTGGAGTGGAATTGGGTCTGAACTAGCTTGATGAACCTAGTGTGGGAAGGAATCTCACGAACATATCTAGAGGGGCGGGTTTTCTTCTTTGCACACCCTGAATAGCATTGGAATGGAAGGCATAGCCTGAGGGAGTGTGTAGCAGAGAAGGGGATGATTCCTTATGTTGGGTGTGTAGATGTTTAGAAGTCAAGCCATATCTGGTGCAGGTGTCCATAACTCTATGGTTGATCTCAATAGCTTAGCAATTCAGCCTTGCACCTCCCTAGCAGCCTGATAAACCCAACTATGTTTGGATTAGATGAATTTTTCTATACCTTTGGCTATGTGTGAGCCTACTAGTGTTCCCTTATTCCTTGTGGGAATCATGCCTAGCTCGAGGGTGGCAATGTTGCTGAGAGATTGATGAGCACACTGGTCTATGGTTGGGTGGAACATTGCAGTGACATAGCTAGTTGCGGGACAAGATTCTTTCAAGATAAGTATCTCTTGTGTGAAGCTTTGCATTTGTATTTGCTTGATGAAATACGATGAACATGTCTAATGTGTTGAATGCTTGAATGAAATATAATTGCTTTCGTTGTATATTGCATATTTTACAAATATGTGTATGTTTTTAAGTTCAATGCATTTTATTTACGTTGTTGGGCTTAGATTTCCCAGATTTGTTAGCAGTAATGTCGCGTCCTCTCTCTGGTAGAAGGGTGGGGACATGACACTCCAAGGAAAATATTTGGTTAATAGGACTGCAAAAGATACTAGGGGGTGGGGGGAGAAATCGCGGATCTATTCCACCTATGCAGGCAACAACCTCATATCTTGTCCTCATCCCGCTGCCAATTCAGACATCTGGAAAAGTTTATGGGAGGTTAAAAGTATTCCTAAAGTAAATTTCTTTATCTGGACACTGGCCCATGGAAAAAATTTGACTGGAGACAATTTGAAAAAACAGGGGTGGGAAGGCTCAATGAGATTCCCTTTTTGTCTAAATAATGAAGAAATGGCTGGGCATCCTTTTATCTCCTGTCCTTTTGCTAAAGAGTTCTGGAATGCAACACTACCCAGTAGTGCAAGCCCGACTCTTGTCAACATCCAATCCCTGCTTATCAACTAGGAATCCTACTCCCCCTTCAACAATCTTAAAAAACCGGTAACCAAATCCTGTTGGATGACTCTTCCCAGGTTTATTCTATGGAACCTTTGGCTTGAAAGGAACTCTCGTATCTTCAGAGGGAAATTCTCACTGGCCATCCAGGTTGCTGCAAAAGTAGAAGGTATGTTGGGGGACTACCTCTCTCATCTTTGGAGTGACTCATCCAGGTGTCCTCTATCTCCTTCAGAAGAATCCTAACTGCACAGTCTTTCTCCTGATTTAGCTAAGGCAAAAATAAAGGTCAAGAGAGGTAAGCGACCGTGGGAAATAAGGACAGATGGGCCAGAGTTTGAAATATGGTTGAGCCATCTTTGTCAGGAGGTTCTCTTCACTGATGGGTCCTCTAAAGGAAATCTCAGGGCTGCAGGGGGGGTGGGGTTTTCATCACTCCGGATGGAGAAATGGAATTCAACTTATCTTAGGGTCTTGGTATGGAAACTAACAACATAGAGGAATCCTTGGCTCTCTGGCAAGGACTTCAGATCACTAAAACTTGGGGAATTAATGAAATCATCGTGCTAGGTGACTCAAGAGTAATAATTCAAGCCCTTTCTGAGAACACTCTCCCGTCCCAAATGCATCTCCGACAGATGATGAGGAAAATACAAGATTTGGTCTCCTCCTTTCAAAAAATTGAGTTTTTTCATATTCTAAGGAAATTCAATGGGAAATCAAACAGAGCCATTAATATAGGTTCAACTCTTGGCTACATAATTTTAAGGTGTAATGGAGCCAAGTGTTTCTTCCATCTCCCATAGGACCCTGGTTTGGGCGACAGGGCTTAGCGCTTTCATCCTCCCAATGGCATTAGCTCGCGTGGCCCATGTGACGCATACCTCCCCACGTGGAATGTTGGCAGTTCCAATTCTGGTGCGTGTTCAAGGACAGGATTTTTTAACTCCTGTACATCTAATCGTTGGCTTCCCTCGCACTGAAGGTTTCACGTCCCATCCACCTGATGCGAATCCAAGCATGAAATCGCAGGAAATGATGGATGAGCAAGGTGTCTTCGATGGCTTCATTATTATGCAGGACATGGGAAATTGTCATTATATGTTTTGGGTCGACTGCTCCAGGAGGGATATTGTGCTTTGGTTATGGCTCTACGAGGATTTAGTTGGTTCACCCGTTGCAGTAAAGGTTAGTGCTCAGGCCCTGTCTGTTCCGCGCATTATGGAGGACTCCTCTGAATCCACCGGCTCCTCCTCGCCTGCTCAATTCATCGAAATAGACATCAAGGAGATGAAGAGGAAGATTTGAGGAATTAGCAGGGTTCTCAACAAGATGGATTCTGAGGGTGGTTGTAGGTTTGATAATATCTACAGGGACATTGCCTATCTGAATAAAGAATGTGACCACTCAATTGATCGCACTGAGAACGTCTTGACATGGATGCTTGCTGATTTGGAGATTAAGTTCGAGAAATTGAAGTTGAAGGTGGAAAAGCTGGAGGTGGTGAACACCCCAAGTTCCTCTTCTCGCCATGGCGACAAAGCCAAACGAATTTTGATCTTTCAGACTCATTTTTTTTAGTAGTTGGTTGATGTTCCTGCGTTTACCTAGACTTTCTATATTTGTTGTTTATATATAGAACTCTTTATTTTGTAAGTAGAATGGCACTATCTGAACAACAGAAGAATTTCTTATCTGAACTATTTTTTCGCTTCCTCAAGGGCACCTATGTTATTACTGGACCTGTGTTTTTGTGGTTAAACCACCTATAAATATAACCATTTTTGTCTAAAAAACACATTTTTGGATAAACCCAATATATATATATTAGTTTCTTTATACTAATTATAAATGAAAAACTGAGAAATAACACAATGATTCATGTTATATTTTAAAATTTACAAAATGAAGTTATGGATTTTATCCATATTTCATTGTCAAATATCTTTAAAATAAACAACTTGTATTACTTGAGTGGAATCAAAGATTAAGTATATGTGTTTTCATCTAAGAGGTTACAATCACATTGTTGCAAGGAGGAGATCTTTTGTCCCACAAACAAAGGAATCTCATACTTCAATTCGGTGCTTAGCTAGGCCATAACCTTAAGAACAGATTATTATTATTTGATATTGAAAAATTATTATTATTATTTATTAAATGTTTATTTTTGTACTAAAATAAGGCTATTACAATCTCCCAACATAGTTATACAAATTTATAAAATCCCATAGTCAAGAGAATTGAAAGTTTCTTAAATTTTTAGCACTAATATCTATTCTTTGTGTTAGGTTTATAGTTCTATATCTACCACTATCTATTTGTCAGGAATAATGTTGTACATAATGTCCTAACATAAAACAACTCTCCAAAACATGACAAAATATAGAAATTAAGAGGGTCCATGCCTATTAAGTCCTTCCACCTTATTCTTGACCTTGGACTAGATGACATAGGATTGCTTCTTTGTTTGAGTTGATTTCTATTGCATTGTAACTTGGACCTCCTTTTCCATTAGATTATCCACCCTAAAAGGACCAACAAAAAGAGAAGGAGAAGGAACTATTTGATTCAAGTCGGTAGATGACCTTTTCTCCATTTCCATATTTCCAACTCCTTCTTGCAACATGCATATTCTTGCTTCCATTTCTTCAATATTTTAATTATTGTCTTCTATGTTGATTTCAATCTTTCTTTACTAGTTTTTATTGACTTTACCTATAAATAAAAAACCAGTTGAATCCATGTTAGTTTAGTTGGTTGGGACAACATATTTCGCACGTTATCACTTGGAAGCGAAGCACACTCGACTAAAGGGAGAGGCTTTTTTTCCTGGGGCACAACCTCATTTTGATGAGTCCAAGGAATCATGAGTTATCGGGAGACAAAATTTTAAACCTTATCCCTAGACCTACACCTTTGTGGAAACCTACTTGGGAAACTACTCCTTGGGAACAAACTTTAACTATATTCCTTTTTTGGGACCTTACACTCAGCCTTTTCACTATCCTCGAAAATCTATGCATCTGACACTGGGAAACACCTTAGAAAATCATACTTTGGTGGGGACTATGATAACAATATATGCATATGACCTATTAGTGCTTATTAGTCACCTTCACATTGCTTAAGCCTCCAATGAATTTATTCTTCACCAAACTTTCCTCCAACCTTCCCATTTTCAAGCATATAGTAAAAAAGAATCATAGGCCTCTTCAATATGCCTCTCACATCTTCGAAGTCCCATCTTCAATTCAAAGTTCTCAAAATTGGCACATTAATTTGAGTTTCCATGTCGGTTTTCCATTACTTCCTTTTCACCTGTCATCCAAAGCATTGAACCAAATTCTAAAGCATATAGTTAAATCCACCCATCTTCCACCGCACAGAGTTTTCCAAAACACAAGGCTAACCTCCATAACATAGAGCCACCTTCCAAAGCACAAGGTCAAGACCTATCATGCAACCTCTAGGGATCTCCTAGTCTCAGATGTTGAATGTCAAAGTAAGGAATACACACTAATAATGGAAACAATTTACATCATATTCAAAACATTATACCACGCCACAAGAACAACTGTATCATGCTATCATGGTAGAATATAACAAATGTCGCATATGATGAAGTGTGTGATCGAACATGGTAGGAAAATGCCTTAAATAACTATGTACATATCTCATTTTGTACTTGTTGCTTGTGCTTTAAATCCACATGCATCACCTTAAGATTGAGATTGTAAAATGATTCATAGAAGGTGACAACTAACTAGACCCTATTTATTATAAGTGGTTCCATTTATGATTCCACCATTTTATTTGCGTATTTTTCTATAGAAGAGTTATAAAGTCTTGAAACATTGAAATCAATGAATTCATTTTTTTTACTCATATTTGAGCTATAATAACTAACCTACTCAACTAAGTATTTTTAAAAAATTGATTCATAAATTATTACAATAGAATTCCCACCACCAAATTTTATTTGATTCATTTTTACTGGAGAATCATTAAAAAAATTAATACCTTTACTAAATTATTAATATGCTTGCCTAACCTCCAACATAAACAAATTCTTAATATTTCTTTAAAAAACAAACAAACAATCCCTCAAACCCGCTCCCCTTTAATAAACATATTAAACAAGAGCCACGAGGTGGCAATGTTCCCGACTTTGCCACCAACAACTTGGGATAGTTGCTAGTTTTTTGGTATTGAACAAAAACAAATAAAAGTATCAGAACAAATATCAACAAATATTAGAATGTTGTTTCCAGAAATTAATCTGTTTCAATTTTGTGATTCAATTTTAGTGATTTAATCATAAACATGATCATATCACATGCACATTAATAAATGTTTTTGGCATTGATGATTACATTAACATTACATGTAATTGTACCCCATATGATGTTGTATTTTAGTGATTTAAGTGCCTTAATATTTAAATGTCTTAAAATAAATAAAAGAGAATATGATATACTCCTCTTTATATTTTTAGATTAATAAAAAAACATGTATAGTGCCATACCTATCACTTGATCATATGATAATCAATTGTGTTAGGTTTAATGTTATTTTTATATTTTAAGTATACTAGGAACATTAATCTATTTCAATATATAAGTAAACACAACCACAATCATATTTTAAATAATATAAAATATTTTAACAAATTAGAATAATATATATTAATGGGTAGATATATAAAAACGAAAACCAACTCTGCCTTATGTTGCATGTTTCATGCTCTATGCAAAATCCCCACGTGTGTTTAAACCTCAATTGGTCACAAAATATTAACTATCCATTTGGATGGTACTTACCTTTTTTGCAAATTAAGCATAAGTTCCATTCACAAGTCTTTATTATTTCTAAAATAGAAACTTTTTCATTTAAAAAAAAAAAAAAATTTCTTCGAAAAAAAGGTATTTAATACTTATTTTATATAAAATATTAACTATGTTGCAAGCCCTACATAGTGGACAATAGGTTGGACGCACCTAGGTAAAAAGGCTCTATAATTTAGATTTAGTTTTTTTTTTAAACATCTCTAGACAACTAAGGTTTTTCTTCATTTACACTCATAAATATCACATTCTTCATTTACACTCATAAATATCTGAGTCATTCCAGTTGTTAACTTGGTCATACTGGGTGAAAAATAGAACATATACTTTGAGCATCTCAAGAAAGGGTGAAATATATCCATTAATTTTCTCAGTAAATTTCAACGCTATCTCGCATTTTGTTGAAAAAGTCTGCCATGTGGAAGCCCAGAAAGAACCACCAGTCTATGCATGCATGCTGATAGGCCTTTAGACAGCAAGAAGCATGAAGGTATCGATTCACCATTGAATATACCCTTAGAAGAGTGCTACTCATTCACACACGATGATACCCTTTAACAAACGCACCCGAAACTACACATACACCCCGTAAACACTCATTAAGCATCAATATGGAACGTTGACTTGTTCCTACATCGATCCTGCAACCAATAGATTACTTAGCGAGTGAGCGACGAGAAATAAAAAGACATTCGAGCAAAGCATTGTAGCAGCTACTTTCAGACTGTATAATATATATATATATATATACTTTCTTTTTTCTTGTTGTCAATCAACTATATATATTTGGATGTGTAAGTTCCATGAAAGGTAACTAAATGTCGATCTAATAGACCTCATATTTTGTCAAGCTTCATATGATATGTCGAGAACCTTTGAGTTGATGCGTATAACCATTGAAATTGTTTGTCAGCACTGTTCATCCTTTGAACTAAAAGTATTACAATGAAAAAAATAACATTAAGCTTTAGCATTCAATATGGAAGAAGCGTGCAAGCTGAGCCACTTGCCTTGATATAAAAAACTGGCATCAGCTGAAATATCACTTTCTGGATGGAGGAGAGATTAATTTTAATGGAGCATGATGTATGTTAACAATAAATAGAGTTTTATAGCATTTAAACTCCAAAATGAAAAAATAACATTTAAGCTTTAGCATTTAGTTGTCACTGGAAAAACCATGTAATTTGAGCACCTGTTCATGTGAATGATAAAAAATGAGTATTTCTTGGCTTTTTTCTTGCAGAAAATGAACACATACATACAAGTAGAGGATATTTTATGTACCTGTAAGATTCGATGAAACACTAAATTTTGAGAGGCATTTAGTTTTATTGAGAATGAATTACCTCTATCAATTTCTTCCGGGTCATGAGAGGGTTAGTCCGGGCAGCGGAATCAGAAAGTTGAATTTTCTGATTATTTATCCGGGGGATGCAAGTGTATATCTTAGCGTGGTTTTCCAGCTAAAGGGTTGTCTGAGCATAGATTCACGAGTAGTTTTGCAACTAAAGGGATGTATAAGCAACGATGAGGGATATCTGACAAGCATCTCTTCTCCTTGTCCAATGAAGGGGGTTTTTGGTGCGAAGACATATTCGAACTCAGTACTATGGACTTCCTTCTAGGGTAGGTCGTAAGATGATTTCACCGTACCATAGATATAAAAAAGTAAGAACATTAGCCTATACATTAAAAAACTTCGACCACTAACCCTGGAGCGCAGGAATCCATTAGAACCTAAGATCTCCATGCATGAGCGACTCGTCTCTTGATGTACCTTTAAACGAAATCCCTTTCGGCCTCATTTTGGGCTTTATCCATGATAGATTATGCATGCATGCTGCACACACCAGAGAGTAATTTCAACTCCATTAAATAATTGTCTTCATAAATAAATGTCAGTGCCCATAGTTACAACATTTAGCATCGGTGTTATTTAATTTGATGATTTAAATTCGATCTTCAAAATCTCTAAAATTATTGTTTCAAATTCTTATCAAATTTGTAATTTCCATAACAACTTACACCATTCTTCATCATGATCGATCGAAACATTATATAGTAAATAGATCTAAAATGGATATCAGTTTAGTCTACATATAGGTGAAAACATCATAGACCTATGCCCTAGCAAGATATCAAATATGGGAATCAAGTGGTATAGTCATTTGAAACTACATACCTTATCGTTGGTGATTACTAGATCCATAGGGGTAGATTCAAGGGCTCGGTTAATCATAGAGCCCATAACATCCATAGCTAGGTGGTACATGTGTCTTCCCATATATATGGGGATGGATTAATCTTGGAACCAACATTTAGAGAGGAATTGAAATCATATAAACATGTTGCAGGTGCATCGACGCATAACAGGTATGGTTGAACATATAAAGGATGAGAGCCAACAGATTATGCAAAGAGGCCACATAGATTTGGGAAGAACATGCTACCTATACCTTGAATGATGGAACTGAAAGAATCATCACATGTTTCTATAATTTCCATGTCCTGGAAAAAAAACAAAATCATTTGGTTGTTTGCACCGCCTCCACATGATTGATATGTTTTTGCACGCTAAAGGACTGTCCTTGTACACTAAAGAGGACTGCGGCTTTACCTTCATGGTGCACCACCAAAATTCAAGAGTACTGAGAGAGAGTAATTAGGATTGGAGTTTGAGTGACACATAACCATGTGATATATTTAAAATGTTTTGTAGTTATCAAAAAAAATTATGATATATACGTATAATTACTCAGTAATATCATCCTGCAATTTACAGTGAGAAGTGACGGCATTGCATGATTATTGTTGAACTAATTATTCATTTAATATAAGATATAAAGCATGCATTTATTGGAATATGTTTTTTCTTCATCTCCTTTAAATTTTAGTTTACTGAGGATGTGAGTGTGCTCGCTCTTATCTAGAAACGTGATTATCAAAAACAATTATGATGTATGATGTATAACTACTCGGTAATATCAGTACTCAGTAATATCAGCCTGCAATTTATAGTGAAAAGTGACCGCACTGCATGATTATTGCTGAACTGATTATTCATTTAACATAAAATATAGAGCATGTATTTATTGGAATATGTTTTTTCTTCATCTCCTTTAAATGATAGTTTGCCCTGGATGTGCTTTTATCTCGAAATATGATCCAAGCATTGAAAATTAAATCTACAAATCTTGGAATTGCAAATGTAAATTCCGATGTAATTATTATTGCATTTTCCAGGTATGTTGTTTCACTGAAGAATGTTCCATATGTGGCTCAACCGAAAAATCATGCACAGTTGGTCAATACTGGTAAAAAAAAGGAGATCATTTTTTCTATATTCAATCTGAGAGCTTAGTCAAAAATATCAACCGTGTAGTTTTGCTATCTTCTTTCTGATAAAGAATCTATGTGAAAGATAGAATGGATGGTATTTTCATTGGCACATACAACTCTATTTAACTTCACCTTTCATTGTCTCAGACTTGGTTTTATGAACCCTAACTACTACATGGGTAGTTCTTGAGTGATAGTGGAATTGCACTAACTCGGCTTTTCATTTCCAGGTGGATAAACCATCATACAAACGTGACATGATCCTTTTTTTCAGTGTCCATTATGGCCAAGTATATGCTTTTGAATTCAGTGGGATTTATCATAATTTGATCGTAAATTAATTGCAAACAGACCTGGTCCTTGTTCTATTTTTTTTTTATGAAATCTTGGATATCGACGTCCTTAAAGATTGCATTTGATGCAGCACAGATTGATGCAACAAATTGAGCTCCTATGTGGGATGGAGTCTATGCAAATTCCAGTTATTTCAACCAATAAAATAACAACACTCATGCAATATTTGATTAGCTTATCATATTACTTTTTTAATCATACTCTATATATACATACATGAACACATGGAAATCTCCGCACAGTTGCAAAAGCCAGCGTGACAGCAGGATTTAAATGAGCTTCAGAAATATGACCTGTGGCGCAAATTAGGATCATCACTGCCACTCCCCATACAAGCGAAACACCAAGATGAGTAATGGAACCGTTGGTTTTCTTATCAATAACAACTGATCTGCAACCTGCAAATATAACGAAGAATGTCCTGATAAATTATGCTACCACCTGCAAGCAATCCATCCAAGTCAAAACACCTTCGGTGATATCGATTTTTTTAATAAACACTGAATGGTAGACAGATACCCTAATATTAAAATTTATTAGGCCATTGAGCTCGGTAACCTTGAAATGTATAAAAACAATTATAACTTAAATATTTTCGTCAAATTTGTGATCAGTATAACGCAACCCTAGTTAGAATCCCCGGAACAATAAATACTTCACGATTCCCATTTTCATAGCTCACATTCCATCAAATTTGTCATCAGTATAAACCATGGAGGTATAAGAATGCTGGAGCTCCCATAATCAGATCCAAAACAACTTAAATTTAGATTGGGGTTGTCATTCCCAATATTTTTCTAAGGGAGAATGATGCACTTTGTTACAAAGATATTCTTCATAGTCAAATTTGATATATTAAGTGCAATGCTTCACCAATGTCACTGGCCTAGGCTATATTTAGTGAAAGAACTTAAAACGTATGATATTCAGCTACGAATCAAATATCTTTAATATCGATATCATTGGGGAGTATCACAACCAACCAATATTCCCAATCATCCAATCGATGCTTTATCCACAAATTGTCATCATTTCCCTTCCAAAAGTATATGCTACATTATTGATAATTTAATTTCATAAAAGTAAAGAAAATTATTGTTGAATAGGGGATAATCCGGATTTCTCCAGGTGCAGCTCTGCAACTTTCCTCGTTTCCCCCAAAACATAACTAGGTCTTTCTTGCCTTTGATTCTATTAAAAAAAACACACAAATTGATTTTCGTGGCCTAATTCTACATTGTTGATTTTCTTCACAACTGCTTAAATATTGATAGAGAAAATTAAGAAAATGTAATGAAATGGTATTAACCCTACCTTCTTAAAAAACCTGAGAGATGGTATGATTGATCCAGAGGTCTGTCCAGCAACACGACTAGTTTAAGAATGGCCCGCCTCAGTATCTATTAAAGCAACAGTTTGGTGAACAGGAGTACCATTTTGCGTCACCATATTTCTAAAAGCAACAGTTTTGAGATCAAGACTATTTTCTGTAGCCATGGAAGAGCTACATAAACTAGTAATTTGAGAAAACAAGTTGTTTCTAATGCCTGATTTTCCCTGCTTGATCTTGATCTTTTTCTTGATCAAATAGTAATTACAAGCTATTTGTGTGAAGGTGCAACTTTGTTTTCAACTATTAAGTAAGCAAGTAAGCTGACTTGCTCTTCTTCTTTTTTGATATTTATATAAATTTGAATATGATTTCTTTGCTTTTTAATATAAGCAAAAAAAATCATTAACATCTTTATAAAATATATAAAAGTAGTGTTGGGTCTCAATAGACATTAACCATTATAAACTATGTAAGATTATAAACCAAGTGAGTCTCAATAGACAAACCAAGTAAGATTCATGTAAGATTATAAACAAAGTAAGTGAGACTGAATAGACATTATCCATTATAAACCAAGTAATATTATTCCATAATTCTATTATAAACCAAGTAAGATTATAAACAAAGTAAGTGAGTCTCAATAGACATTATCCATTATAAACCAAGTGAGTGAGTCTTAATAAACATTAACCATTATAAACCAAGTAAGTGAGTCATATATACATTAACCACCATCATCCTCCGATGATCCAAGCATTAACCATTATAAACCAAGTAAGTGAGTAGACATTAACCACCAACATCATCCGATGATCCAAGTGGGTCTCATAGAGATTAGGCATTATCATCAATAAACATTAACCATTATAAACCAAGTAAACATTAACCACCATCATCATCCGATGATCCAAGTGGGTCCCATTATAAACCAAGTAAACGTTAACCACCATCATCATCCCACTTGGTCATCCCATGATCCAAGTGGGTCTCATAGAGATTAGCCATTATCATCATGATCCAAATGGGTCTTAACAGAGATCAGCCATTATCATCATCTCAATATAGATAAGCCATCATCATCACAATGATTAGTCTCATAGCCATAGCTTTAACCCTATCCGTCTTAGTAGAACTTAACCATCATCATTCGAAACTTAACCATCAACATTCAAAACTTAACCATCATCATTTGAAACTTCTCTTTGTGTGCAATTTATGAAATAAGCTCTGCCAAAGCATATAAGTAAACTTTATAAGCTCTTCCAAAACATAGAAGTAAACTTAAGAGTCATGATCAGTCCTAATCACTTAGGCACACCGTGTAACCTTAGCACTTCTTGAATGAAGATGCATGCAATATCACATGCTCAATTAGGAGAGTCTTAATCGAAATGTAATGGGCTATTTTTTTTAAGACAGTTGACTCCTACTAATAAACCTGACATTGATGTCAATTTAAGCTCTATTTGAATTTGTATTTAGAGGTTAAGAAGTATGAGGCCAATTCAAGGAATTATTTATAAAGGGAGAGGGAGGTCTCATAAACCTCGATATGCTTAGTTTGATTACACTATTTCAAGAAGATGATGAACCAATAGTAAGTGTAGGTAGTTGTGAGGTGGATAATTGATCTCACTAAAATTGTTTAGCCTAGTCCAACCAACATAGGACTGCTGCAAGGATAAAACAATATATTGGAACAAGAAATGCTGCAAGGATAAAACAATATATTGGAACAAGAAAGATGCAAGATCTTAAGTGATGCTCCAAATCCACCAATTAAAACATTTGTAAAAGTATTAAGACAAAACAAAGATTAGACATGCAAGTCTCTAGGTTGGGATTATTAAGGCCAAACTGTATGAGACCAAGATGAACATATTGATAACAATGATACAACCTATATTGTATATTTTCTTCACTGATACGAGCAAGCATAAACATGATTAAAGCTAATTAATGATAAGCATAAGCATGTTGATTAAGAGTAATTGGAACACTAGGAGAAACACATATAATATTTTGACTAGCTGTGACATATACTATTTCTTAAGATTAAGTATAAGATTGATAGGAAATGAAAAATAAACTTCCACCTTGTAAGCCTTTGTTTTATCTCCAAAACAAAACTTCACACATTGTTTCTTAACAGGTTGACAAATACTATTTCTCAAGATTGCAATATTTCCTTTATCATATCTATATGAAACAATGGCATTCGTTTATACAGTCATTTATATAGTCATTCATTTGGACAGTCTTTGACACAATTCTATTTCTTAAGATAAGTATTTCATTATCATATCTATATGATAGAAACATCTAGTAACACATGTTTTGATTTATAGCATATTCTAGTAAAATTAATATTGTTCAAATAGACAATGATAGTTTCTTTAGAAAATAATAGTATGGTCCCTAAACCATAACATAACATTGGTTATAATATAAAAATTAAACTTCAACCTTATCCTTTGTTTTATGTCCAAAACACACATAATTTCTCATTACTAAATATCCAATGAACCAAAGTGAGCAAGTTGGTTGAATATGTCATAAAATATTTACCCGTTATAGTACTGCATTCAAGTGGAAGGTGATTGCAATTAAGACTAATACAAAACCATATCTCACTTCTCCATTAAAAACACAACTCTTCTAAAATAAAAGATGCATTGAAATAAAGGGCCATCAAAATCACATCAAAATATAGCACCATTTTGTCACAAAATAACCCAAATTTGGTCACACTTTGCAGTACAATATCTCACAACATTCCTCACTAAAAGCCTCCTTCTAGATAAAAAAAGATTTGCAACTATGAGAAGTTTCATTTCTAAACATTTACATTCCAATCAAAATTCAATTATTCAAAGCTTATACACTATTTATGCTTAGAAAAGGGATCCAGAATAATCAAAACAAGCAAAAATTCTCACTGCATAACTTTTCCGATTATAAAATCAGTAATTTGTCTTTTACTAAGTGGCTTGTTATTAAGATCTCGCATTCTTTGCATGAGGCACTTCTAGTTTCCATTTAATCCAAATGGTTTTGTTGAGCACTGTAAGCTTATGCAGCTTGACATCTTGTTGTTCATGGACATCAATGTAATTTATTCTTTGTTCCATAGCATATTATGTCAAAGTTGTATGCATATCATTTTCTCATTATTTTGAATTTTCTTTATCACAATCTGAAAACCCTTATGCCTATAAAAACATCACTTTTTGTTTTGTTTTGTTGTATGCTACTTACTTGTTAAAGTATTTCATTCTTCATACGGGACATTGTAGTTCTGAAGTGATGGATTGACTTTTGGTTGGAGGGTTGCTTGTTTCGTTTGCACGTCACTACACTCATCTCTCTAAAAGCACAACAGCTGCATTGCAGTCCTAACTAACTCACCGGAGGACAAGGTGACGCATTTTTATAAAACTAAAATGAGGCACATAGTACATAGCAATGTAGATTGCATTGTGCATGCAAAAACCACATGGAATAGAAAACGAAATATGTAGAGTTTGCATCTGTATTTGTTTGTAATTTTTATTTTTTAGGGGTTAATTACTAATATCTAATCTCTTGAACATCAAGCTCATAGTCGTGTACATAGAGTAGGTTTCTCCTTTCTTGGAAAAGTTAGAAATACAACTCATATAATTTCCAAGGATGTTGTGCCCAGGCTCCCCCAGTTATTGCTGCTTGAACAACACGATCATGACGAGGGTTGGAGTTAGTGAGAGACAGTGCAGCATCAGCAAGTGCTCCTCTTACCAGTGCATTTTTCTTCACAAATTAAAACAGCCAAAAATAGTCATTTCAAGAAACGTCATATCATAATCAATAATATCTAGTGATTAGAGATCATCATTTTCTCACCCAGACATGAACACCGCATGCCTTCTGCATGCCATATGCCACTCCTGAGTTCATGAACACGACATGCCTCACGACGTGCCTCTGCATGCCATATGTCATTTCTAAGTATACTCCAGCTACCAAACCTGCCAAACCTGCAATACCGCAAACACAATATTTATAAACATTAGAGAGAATTTGAGGTCAAAAATAGACCTCCTAAGAGATGTACTACAAAAATATAAGATATATTAAAATATTATGAGTTAGGGGTTTTATGGGGTAGGTATATATGACAACTCATCTCCTACACT
>LPNX010670086.1:5881-46121 GCA_001517045.1 Pseudotsuga menziesii
AGGGGTTTTCCACCAGAAAGCCCTAATCAACTATTGGGCCTTCAGATCTCAGTTTCCTTCCGAAACTCAGGCATCATTCTCACCAGCAACTTCATACTCCGGTACCCAGTGACTATCAGCTCCATCTGAGCTCATCCGAAGGAGTTATCAGCATTTCCAGACCACCAGGGGCGTGAGCAGCTGCCTCAGAGAACCAAAACGTTTTCATACTTAGAGGGTTCA
This sequence comes from Pseudotsuga menziesii, assembly GCA_001517045.1. Lineage (NCBI taxonomy): Eukaryota > Viridiplantae > Streptophyta > Pinopsida > Pinales > Pinaceae > Pseudotsuga > Pseudotsuga menziesii. The sequence continues at coordinate 6,104 of LPNX010670086.1, forward strand.
AAACTGCAGTATATTCCAGCCAATCTCTCCGGCACAGCAAGGCTATCAGCCCTGCAAATCAGCGGATCCATCGGGCACCTCCTTCCTTGAGGGCGTCACCTTTTTCTCTGATTGGGCGTCTTATTGCTGGAGCATTCACCGGAGACAACAGAGATCAGTTCCTCTCCGATCCAGATCTCAGTACTTGCAGACTTTATCTGCAGCAGTTCAGCCAGTTATCAGTGGTAAGTGTGCATTCTGTCTCACAAACCCTAACCCTAATTTTTCCTATAAAATAGGGATTTTTGCCTGGCAGTTTTTAAGCCCAGTTGTATCTGCATAATTATTTAGAAATAGAAAATATCGGGATTTGGGATATTTCAATGGATTTGTCTTTTAATCAAGTTGTTACTTTCGAATTCTTTAATCAGGAGTTAAAGCATTATCACGTAATTGGGGAAAAGGCACTTCATGTCTCTTCTCATCCATCCGTAATGAATAAATTGTTTCAATTTGTAAATCTGTATTATGGATGGTGAGAGAAAGTGTATAAAGATCAATTTCATCTTTTCTCCATTTTTAAACAACAAATGGGGTTAGTGTCAATTTTTGGTTTATTGATCTCTAATTTGTCTCTATTGTGTTTCTCCATTGATCACAATGTGAGTATGATTGAGTATGCTAACCAGAAAGATGAGGGAAACAATGATGGCCTAAGAAGGATAAATCATGCATCGTATTCTTTTCTTTCATCAAATTTAAACTTGCATAAATTTTATGATCCTATCGATCTATGGGTGGAAGAATTTTGCAACAATCAATCTCATCCCTGACATGATTTCATTTCTCTTTATCCATATCTTTCTTTCATTTTCAAACAACAAGTTATAATGGCTTCAATTTTCATTCACATTACTTACAAGCCATCTTTGATTTGTTGTATCATTAACTGTAAAGAAAGCTCAATAGCTTCGTTCAACAAGTAGTTGCATTGGATTTATGATTTTTCCTAACACTTGTCTAAATTGGTTAGAGTAGGGTAGGTAGGATGAAATAAGCCTTTTAGGCAGCAGTATAGCCTTCAATTTTATACTTTTTGTCTTTGCTTGACGCTTGTTTTTCAAAGCTCTTAGTGTAGTTTTCATCCTTAGCACTTTTTTTTCCTGCACAATAAAAATCAAACTTTGTTTAAAGTTATGGTTATAGATTAGATTTATTTTCTGCTTTTCAATTTCATGCATTTCAGTTTTAGTATTTTATTTTATCTACATATGGTTCTGACGACCGGTCTGTGAGTTTGGTATAGCTCTAGACATTTAGTAGGTAGTTGGTGACATTATGGTAGCGGTTGCAGAGCTGGAAGGATTGATCAAGGATGCTAGTAGCAGAGTGCGAGGACCAGAGATTCTGAGGTTCTCAACCGCTCTTTTCAGCAGAGCACTTGTCCCAGCTGGAGCCAGATGTTATCACATATATAGTAGCCGAACTACCATATTCTATTTTTTTAGATTCAGTGTATTTTTCAGCCAGATCTCCTACATATGGGATGCTGAGATGAGCAGTTTTGATGAATCCTTATGTTATTAGTGGACTATAGTACTCTCCCATGCCAGGACTAAGTCTCAGAACACTCAGATTCGAGGATTGATGTAGTCATTTAGTCATTTGCAGAGCAGTTAGTGATGCCCAGATTTGTATCAGTATTTTCTCATTGGACAGATGATGGTTCGGATGGATTATTTGCATGGTTATGACTCAGCTTATATTATATTGTGTTATGGTTATCATTACTCTTATACTCATTTTTGTGACATGTATTAGCATTTAGTGTCATGATCTGGCGGTCATATAAATATGTGGACTTGGATGTATCTATATTATGTATTGATGTCCCTACTCAGACTTGGAAGTTCTTGATCTATACTCATTGGCTTTACCCTCCTTAGGGAGAATAGAGGTAGTCATTCCCACCGTTCTTTGGCTTGGTAGTGTTGGCTTCATTATTCACTGTCTCCACTCATCCATTACCTTCCAGTTATGTTTCAACCCAACCCACTGCTTGACTTGTGGCATGGAGGACCTTTCCTCGCTAGAGCCTTTCTTAGACAAGCCTTCCTATTTATTTGTGTCTCGGCTCTCAGTTGCCTAGGATGTGTTTGCTTACCGGAAACAAGTAGGGTTGCCATCTCTTGCCACCTAATTCGCACCTCGGGTAACGTGGCAGAAATCTTCAAGCCACTGGGTGCGACCTTGGGGGAAAGCTCGAGCCAAGTGCTGTCACCTGATACTCAGCTCCTCCGTCTAGGCCAACTCCTAGCGAAGCCAAGGGGGGTGGACCCTAATGAAAAGTAAAATCTAAGGTTTTTACTCTACGAGAGAAATAGTTAATTCTAGGAGTTTTAATATGGAATGGATGAATTTAAGAAATTACCAATTACTGCCAACACAATTTAACCTTAGCAACACCTTAATTCAAATTAGATACACCAAATTCAATGACACATTGCGAGATTAACTTACGCAAAAAAGGAACAGAAAAGACCAATGCCAAAATGAAAAAAGTGCTTGCAAAAGTGGGTTGCTAGTGTAGTCTCAGTGAAAGTATTGCAGTGTCTCGGTTGGTAAATTTTAAATTATTAAATGAATTGATTAAGGAATGGGTAAATTGTGGGTTTGGCCCAACAAGTCAAGTCCCTTCGAACTAAGTGCTAAAGCAGTAATACCAAGTGTCCAACAGGCGAGGATAGACCTGCTTAGAGTAGCCCCTTGACTCTGTAGTGATTACTCTTTGCAACCTCCCGAGTTCTCAAGAAAATTACTTGTGTGGATTTTCCTATTAGATCTAGTAACTCGTATCCCTTTCTGATACAGCCAACTGATTAGACAAGCTGCAGCGGTGTAGAGCATACGGGGAAGGAGTCTTGGTTTATTTTAATTAGAACAAGTTTTCTAATTTAGAAAAAAGATAAAACCCTGCAGTATCTTTCCAAATTCAGTACTTAGGCAAGCCCTTATCCACGAACCTGTACTCGGGAAAGCGAGGGGGTGTATTTTAACTTAGCAGTGCACAACAAAATTGTTCTTGTTTTTTAATTACTACACTACTCAAATCTTTTCCCTTATGGTACTTCGGTATAGCACAGTGGGTAAGTATTCAGGTTAATTTTGCACAACTTAAACACAGCATGAAATAATAATAATAAAAAGGGGCAACTACGGTACCAGCATATAAGAAAACAGAAAAGGACACTGACACAAATCCCCCAAGGGGGATGGGGACCGGGCTCTACTGAGCCTACTCAAACTTATTTTTTATTAGTCGGTTACAATGCTTCAGCAGAGAATGCTCTTTGGTCCTTGTTATCTGGGATCCAAAGGCTTACAACATGCAAAGGAAATAGGCCCAGCTAAGGGGAAGGCCTCCTGGGAGCTCTGGATGTTCGAAAAAACTAATTTCGGGCAGAGTTTCCTTCTCTTTTTTGATAGGCCTGCTAAAAACCAACAAGCATATGTCAGTGAAAGATGCCCAAAAACACTTTGGAAGTGTCTTTGGGCAGCATGCAAAAATTTACAAAAAAAATCTAAGTAACAACTGATTACAAAAAACAAGGAAACAACTAAGTGAGGTAAGCTAGAAAGCTTGCCTTCTTAGGATCTTTGCTTGCCTCTTGAGGAGAATGGCAAGCAAATCTTAAGCACAAAATGCTAGATCAAACTTTTAATTGCATAGAAACTCTTTCGACAAGCTTTTTAATTTTCAAAAAAAAATTTAACTTGCAGAAAAAAGGGAAAAGTAACTAGATCTAAAATTTTAAATGTACCTTTGAAGCAGACTAGAAATAGAAACTTTAGGACATCAGATCTACCTTTGATATGACTTTAGATGCTAGATCTAATGTAGAAACATTTGAAACCGAAAGAAAAATTTAAGAAATTTGTAGATCAAAATTCAAGGAACCCAGAGTAGAGCAAGAAATAAAGGACAGAAAAAGCTTCCTTGGTGAGATCAGAGGGACAAAGTTTATTTTCAAATTTTGCTGAAGGAAAGGTAGAGCACATTCGCTAATCAATACTCCAGCATTAGCTTCCTGCAAAAGTTTATCAACCCTAGCAATGGGGATTAAAAAATACCTGTGTAAACCGAAAGAGACTACAACAACAATGTAGATCCAAGCATGAAATCATACATATATCAAATAGTCTTCCTCGACTTGCAATAAAAGAGTAACCTAACAAGAATTACCTTTTATCTCTACAAAAATATCATTTCCTTCCGAAAGCAAGTTAATCCCAAACATATGCAAGCATGAAAACAAATACAGGTTACCTCACAAATGTAGAGTAAACTCTATCCAAACATCCATAGATCCCACACAGAAATTGCCTCCAAAGCCTTTAATTCACAATACTTCAAGAAAAATTTACAAGATTACAAGCAGAGGTTCCACCTTTGATCCTGAACAAAGGGGAAGAGACCAGCTTTTATAGAAAATGCCAAACCAAGGAGAGGATAAAAAAGACGAGAGATGGAATCCACGTGACCAAGGAACAACTCGCAGTCTTTGATGGCATTCACAAAATTAAGGGAAGCGATCTGAGTTGTTTGGTAAGATCGCCGTGAAGGAGGTGCCACCTCTCACCAATACTCGCCACCACTCCATAAGCTCATAAATCAGAACGTTGAGCCCATCTGCGAGCTGCCACATCTCACGTGAACACCACCGACTTCAACTAATGTGCGATAAAGGAGATAAATCGAAGTTTTAATGCCACCGTGGATAATCAAAGGGGGTCCACGCTTGATTAGCGCAACCCACATCACCATTTTCATGAGCCGTGAAGCTCACGTCACCACTTCATTTGCAACCAAATCAGAACAAATTACGGTGGAATATAAAATAAACAACGGCTCAAACGTGGTGTGAATGGGGTCCACATCTTAATGCTAACGCAGCCCCTACTCCATGCTTGCGATCTCCCTTCATGCTTCACATCACCATTTAAATATAATCCTTCACCACAATATTTATAACCAAACTTTTATGTTATATGAGAGGAGGTGTGAATCGCTTCCTTCATGGGACCCTTTTGCCATGTCACACTATATAAAACAAATTGAATTTTGACTTATTCAAATTTGTCCTATTTGTGCCAATTTGTCCAGATTTAGCATAAAAATGCTATTTTTATGCACTTTTAGCCCAAATAATGCTTCACGGGGTGCTTCGGCTGCCCGACTAATGTAGAAAGTAGTCCATTGGGTAAAGTGGGCACTCCGAGTGTGAAAACGAGTGTCCCCACGTCAAAACGAACTCCGTATCTGACTTTTATTACAATCTGAAGTTTTTTAATTAAACCATTAAAAAATGGCTTAAAAAACGAAAAAAATTATTCATTGCGGAAATTGACGAAACTCTAGGGGGACCTAGTACATGTCCATATGACTCAATTCGAATGCCTAGCATGGTGAAAAACACCGACACGAAGGCTCTAATAACCTCCCTAGGCCGCAACACCAAGATGACTACCCCAGCTTTGGAGGTGTGAGTGAAAAACTCAGAAATTATTAGTCGTTTGTTCAACAACCAATAATAACCAAGGGAAAAAACACTCTGGGCTAGTCGGCTTGATGCTTAAGTCTGGGAAGCCGAGCCTTTTATAAAAAATTAAATGCTAGGACATTTTTTACAACTTCCCCAAGAGGGTATGAACATGCGTTACAAAAAATAAAACGACCCTGGAGGCCTGAAAGGACCTCTGAACTCTGAATATGAACAAGTATCTTGTTCATCACTGGCGGCTCACTGAAAGTCCAACTAGGTGCAGCCTAGTCGGTAACACCATCAATACAATGTATTTGGAAATGAAATGAATATCTATGAAAAACCCATTCATGAAAAACAGTGTTTTTCAACATACATAAATGAAAGGCTAGCCTAATGAAATTGGCTTTAAAAAATGTTGCAATAAAATATCTTAAAACATTCATGAAAAGTAGTGTTTTTCAACATATAGGAATGTAAAGCCTAAAATAATAAAAATTCGTATAAAAATATACGTGGACCAAGGCTATTGAAAAATCAAAAGCCCAAAAAAGCAATGGTTCCTAAAAGTTCTATCTAAAGATTGTTGGCCTTACTTGTATTGAGTTGGATTGTGAGCATTTGTCAAGGTGAGTAAGCACCTCTGAAGTAGTTCACCCATTTGTGAGGCACTGCAATCCCCTTTGGTGTTGTTTGTCCGGCATATAACTAGAGTGAGTATTCCCTTTCCATATCCAAAGTGTCACAAAGTCAAGTTGGTGGTCATCCTTTGTCCAAACGTTGTAAATTTTAGCCATCACCCTTCACTAGCAAATTGGCTACAACTATGAAGTGAGTATGGTCTTGAAAGTTTGATCTGAGATATAGTTAATAAATGAAACCCTATATATGTATTTGGTTGATGTACCGCCAGTGAGGTGATTGCTACTTGTTATGATTGTTACTTACTTAAATGATTTGTAGAGCATGTCTTACCCTTTTAACAGTTGTAGCAGAGGGATGTCATCCTAAGTTATATTATTGGTATCTGGTCATTTACAGGTTATTATTTTGTCTATTTGATATTGCAGATGATCAGGCAGAGACCTGGAATGGGTATGAGTATGTATCTTAGATGGATTTCGACTTTCTGAGTCCAGTGAGACAACTTGTTTTCAATTCCGGGCACTTACAGAGATGGTCAGTCTCATTTTGCCCTTCCACTGCAGTTTTGCTTCACTAGATGGTAGGTCTGAGTAAGGAGATGATTTTGTTGGATCTCCTAGGGCGTTGTATGGGGCATAGGGGGTCCAGCCACTTGATTGTACCATAGTACCCCCCTCCTAGAGAGCCTAGTGGGCTTAGTTGGACAACACAGGCACCCTAGGAGGTTGTTTTGGGCCTATCACGTTTCTCGAAGAAGATTAAAAATAATTAAATGGCTACTGAAGAAATCGATTTGGGCTACTGAGGCAAGGAAATGGCACGGGATGAGTTCTAATGATAAGAGTGATGTCTTCCACACCTTCGCCAGTAGTTGCAGCACCTGAATAGGCCCACATCTATTTTTCGGGGATTTTATATTATTTTCTGGAGCTTTTGGAGGATCACGATTTCCTCAAAGATGCACAATTTCACAGTTTAAAATTTATATTATTTTTATTGTGCCATGGGAACACCCAGAGGGAGTTAGTTAACACCCCATGGACCCACCATGTGCTTCATTTATTTCTTGTTGAGTGGGATCCCCTCTCCTAGGGTGATTTAGTCCACTTTTATATTATATTGTTATATTGATCCATGTATTGTATGTTGAGCTCATCTCAACCATTGATTAGACATTTGTATCTTTAAACCATTGATTATGATTTTGGTTCTCTCATTACTATTTAAAGGAGAGAGCTTCCCATTTGTAAGGGGTCTTTGGCTCTTGGATCTGAATAATAGAAAAACTTTTCTTGTGGATATTTCTTGGATCTCCTTTGCATCTGGTGTTCTTAGATGGTAATTGGAAAGTCTTTTGCTTCCTAACATTCCGAAATTGTTGCAAGATCTATATTTTTTTGGAAATCATTGTCTTGTCTACAAGAGGGCGACTTCAGCCTGGGCGTTTTTGCAGGGGCTCCTCAACTCACTTGGATTAGCTTCGCTTGTATCAGGGGGTTTTCATTAGTGTCATTGCGATCTATGATTTCTTCTTGCTATTTTTCTGTAGCATTTTGTTTTTTTCTCACGATGCAGCAAATCTGATATGGTTAACGTTTGTTGTGCAGGAGAGAGGGCGCATTGACTTCTTGGAGCAAAACGTTGGACATAGAACTTGCTCAAAGCTTCTCAAATTGATCGAGATAGCAGGGATCATCATCATCAAGGCATCTACCAGGATTTCCAAGTAAGATCTACAGGTTAGTACCTTTCTTCCAGATCTCAATCCATTGGCATTTGCTTTCTTCATTTTCACATTAAAATCCCATAAATAAATAAATAAAAAAAAATATTAAAAATTAGACCGCTTGATCGCGGGCCAAACCGCTGCTGGGTTTTGTAGATCAGGTCATCCCCTCACCAAATCATTCTCAACGTTGACCTGAAAGTGGCTGGTTTTCCCTAGATCTGAGAAACTGTCCTCCCAAACCCTAGCGCTCTGCACCATTATTCTGACTTTTTCCGCGATCTGATTTTTTCAGCAAAATACCTTGTTGGTTTTGTAAATTGGGTCATCCTCTCACCAAATCTCCTTCAATGTTGAGCTAGAAGTGGACAGGTTGCCCTAGATCTGAAAAATTGACCTCCCAAACCCTAGCGCTAGCCATCTTGCTGCTGATTTTTCCGAAATCTTAATTTTCTGGCAAAAGACCTTTTTGGGTTTGTAGATTGAGGTATCTCCCAGGTGGGTCTCCTTCAACGCTGGGCAGATAGTGACTCCATTGCCCTAGATATGACAGGCACTGATCTCCAACCCTAGCGCTACACCCTCTTTGGCCTCTTTTTCCTGTGATCTGAATTTTCCCTAGTGACTCGGGTACTTTGACATTGTCATATCTTTCATCGAGTCTATCCGTCAATACTAGATATAGCCCCAATCCTGTCCTTGCCCTCCCCGCATTGGTTACGTTTCCCAAGGCTGTGGATATCTTCACCTATTGCTAGTACCTCAACCCCAGATCTAGTATTTACCTCATAAGTCACCTGTGTCCCAATTTGGATCGAATCTCATACTTCCAAAGGCCCTAATTCAAAGCCTTGGTTCACCTAGTGACATCATCCATAGATCTAGGGTTTCCACTTACCTTACACCTTACGTACCTCAAGTCTATTTGATCTGATCTGGTGTCTAGATTCGATCTCTCCTATCAGTAGTAGATTTGGGTCTCCCCCTTTGTTGTCTTTGGCTAAGATAACATAAAGCGAAGACTGCCTCGATTGGCATGACAACCATTCATTTGGGAGTCAAGGCAATCTTGGTTCCACCTCCTTAGTTGCTTGTCCCTCTACCATCCATCCTGGATCCACCTCACATAGGCAACTACAAGGTTGGTGATAACAAAGAGTACATAAAGCTTTCCAAATATCAAAAGCATGTGACTTACCTATGACGTGAGGTATAACATAATCTTTTATAGAGTCCAAAAAGATTCTTAATGCCTTGATATCTTTCTTCTCAAAAGCAGTCTTCAAAGCAGCATCTGTGGGAACTGTGATGGTGTCTGAAGCACCAACAATATCCCATAGCTCCAACTCTTTGAACAATATGGTTATGCGCTCTTTCCAAGGGCTGAAATTATCAGACCCATCCAATCTTTCTTCATATCGCAATTCTGCTGAGGTCATGACTTCAACTGATAATCTTTATCTGACCCTGACTTGAATCTCTTATGTTCTGTACCACACAACTTAACACACCTTCTTCAACAATCACGCTCTGATACCAAGAAGAAATTTGATAAACAATCATAAAAACTTATATAGGACTTTTATCAAACACTTGACTGCAAATCTGATTTATAACTTGTCTGAACTAACAATTCATCAGATGAATTTATCTAATCGTTTTAAGTATAAACACCAATGCACTCAACTTCAATCTAAAGATAAAGGTGACAACACAGAAATTTAGGGCCAAGCCCAGGGCAAAACCTCACCAGAGGAAAACCTAGAGAAAGAATTTTATTTATGAGAGAAATTAGAAATTCAACAACTCATAATTTCCCCTACTGCATCAAAACAATTTCAGAAACCCTTATCTGTAAATTTGCATTGAAAAACGTGCCAAATATACTCACAGTCAGCCCATACATGAAAACTGTACATAGCAGTTTTCTCGAGATTCGTGCCAAGTACGGACTGTACGAACGGTACGAATTCCGCCCAACATTAAATGCAGAAATTCTGTCTCGAAATTCGTGCCTGCAATTTGCCTCAATTTCTGTGCATGTGCGGTCTGCAATAATGACAGTACAGATTCTAGTTGTACGGTCCAATGATGCTACAGATGTCTTGGGAATTGTGCCTTCAGTTTGATGATCAGTCTCTCTCTCATAAATCAAAATTTTCCTTCAGGAAATTTATTTCTCTCTCTCTTGTCTTCTTCTACTTCTGATGTGATGTCTCTCACTTTTCCCTAACATTCTTTTATACTTTATCTCACCCACACTAACCCTAACTAACTCAACCAACTTAATCAAAGGATGAGATTAGTTTTATATGAGGGCTCTCATTTAATGCACATATTCACTTTAGTAAATACATTAAATGCATTTTCATGGGGAAGGACCAACCGAGTTATAAAACTAACAACCTTTTTATGACTGTATTTTGGGAGGGGATGGAATCGTGATTTGGAGGAACCGTATCTCCTGAAGCATAGCGAATATGAGGCTAAAACATTTACACAAGGTACAAAAAGCATTCCTCTTAGGCTTGTAAAAGTTTTAGCTTCTGAGCCTTCTCCAATCTTACGTTATAGCGAAAGTGCTAAGATGACTAAATTCAATATTTTAGGGCTTTTCAGGCATGAAACCCTAATGTCCATTAACTGCAATTGTAGCTGTATTTCGGCTACACAGTGCCTTGTTTCAGAGTGGCTCTGATACCATGTTAGTTTTTCTAAGTTAATTTACTTAGGATTTTTATCTGAAAGAATAACAAGCACAACAATACATCAAAGATACATAAGATACACAAGACACGGAGATTTTCATCAGGGAAACCATAAAGGAGAAAACCCCGCAAACTTCCTCAGAATAGTTCCGTCACAAAGATAAGATGACAAGATAAAATAACCCAATAACAATATATCTGCAGAAGCTCTCTGTCCTTCCTCTTCCTCTTTCTCCTAAAGCGCACATGAGAGAGCAAGTGAAGTGTTTGACAAATGAGGAGGGCGCCTCTCTATTTATATTCTTCCGTTGAGATAGTTAACTCAACCACTACGTCGCCCAGGTTACTTGTGGGGCCAACCTACCTAAGAATACACATAAATATATTTTACTTTATTTAACCTATGGACTATTTCCCTGACTTACAATGGAGGGTTTATCTCAGTGACCATACACAATTATGACATCTCGTAAAGGGGTAACACACATCCCCAACGGATGTACAACAACATACAATGATAATATACATCAGAGTATCTTCCAAGTTACAAATACAACAACATTCTTAACTTGCCACTTGCTGAGTGAATTCCCAAGCATTTTATAAAATCCTAGACTGTGTGCTCTGGAGTTTTCTTTGGGGCAAATAGGGAGGAGCCAAGGGGCTCCCTTTGGTTTCTTGGGACATATGTCCCTTAACCTAAGTTAAAGAGGGTTTGGGCCTAGCTGACGTAAAAACCCCAAGTGGCGGCCCTTGTCAGCAAATGGGTAATATAGGCACTGGAAAGGGATGCTCCTTGGCAGGTCTTAGCTTGTCACTGAATTGAACAGGATGAAGGGATTAATCCTTTTTAGATCTATGACATTATCAGAATTGCCAAGGCATATCTCATTTTCGGTGCCACTCAAGATAGTGTCTGTGGGCTTGGCAAGGTGTTTCTGGATTTCTTTGTCGGCAGTTTGACGGGCCCCAGGACACCTATAATCTAGCATCTTGGACGTTCCAATTTTCTGGGGGGAAGACTGGACTCTCACCAAAATTTGCAGGTAAAATCTTGCCTAGGAAAGGTTTGATTTTTCAGGACTTGTAGAATCAAACACTTAGTAGTGGCACATGTGGTGGACTCTTAACCACGCTCAAAAGCTTTCTAGCGTCAACAATGTTGTTTTAGAAGGTCTTTGCCTTATGATTCTGCAAAGTTGTTTATATCAAATGCAAATGCATGGAGAAGTTTCTGCATGGAGCAATTGGAAATGGGAAAGTGGTAAAGCTACTTAAATCTATGAGACGAGGAATTTTTATGAGTTTGTTAGGCCCTCTTGATCTAGGTTCCCCCTTAAATAAAAGATGGGGGGGCAAGGGGCGCTTAGAGATCTGGTGCAACGATCGCTTAGATCATGTTAATTCCTTTGGAAGGTGTTGCCACCTTTAAACATAAAGTTTGTGGTGGTGTGTGTGTCGCCTTTAAACATAAATTTTGTGGTGGCTACTACATCAAGGATTGGCTGCCAACAGTAGGTTGTAAAAAGTTGGCATTTCTAATCCCACACATACTTTTTGTGTATGTTATGCCGCTATAGCAATTATTTAGTGGAAGCTCACAAGACTCCCGCAACTGGCATCTCCTCCAAATCAATGAGCTCCCACTACTGAAAAAGGGTAAATTTAATTGAAGGGTGCATCTCTCTAACACTCCTCTTTCAATGACACTTATGGCTTTTATGTGTTTATATTACCGGCTTAGATAACTTAGGTGTATATCATTTTCCTCTAGACCTTGAGTTAACCAATTCATCCTTTGACCATGTGTTGACCATAAGTTTCACTTGTCTAATCTCGGTTTGTTCATCTTACTCAATCCATTGAAGAAACTAGTCCTTGCAAGTACCTGAATGTTGTCATGGATCTAGTTAGAAGGTAAATCTCGCTTCTCAAAAACATGTTTGAAGATATTTGTGGTGTAGGTTTATAATCCTGTATACATGACTACTTATATAATGACTCAACTTTGTGTTAAAGTTTGTAGCTCGGACAGGTACTTCTACATTGGCTTGGTGTCTAGCATGTAGAAGTGTCCGAGATAAGTAACTCTCTAGACATTACTTGTAAAAGTGTCTAGCATATTTTGTAATACTTTATGGTCGACAATAGAAGTGTCTAGTATCTTTTGTAATACTTTCTAGTCAATGGTATTGGAGGGCCCATGGTATTTGCATAAAGTGATTGGTATAAAAGAGTCTATGGAAAGTGGTAGACACATCTAGTCATTATTAGTGTGTTGGAGATCATTGATAGTGAGTGATCAGATTTAAGAGAGGGGATTCTCTTAGCGGCTTTGGAGAAAGGGATTCTCTCAAGCTGAGATCAGTGAGTGACCAGATCTAAGAGAGGGTTACCCTTAGAGAATTTGGAGTGAGTAATTCATTCAAGCAAGGGTTTGTCATATTGTTGAAGACTTGTGCACAATTGCAGCAAGGATGAGTCAAGAGTCTGATCCAGTGCATTATATCTGGAAACCTGAAACTCTAAGTGTTGTTTTAAATTTGTAATAAGAAGACAAACTGTTTGTTGGTTTTCCCCAGGGATTGGGGTTTCCAAGGTAAATCGAAAGTGTCAAATGCGTTGATGATTTCCTATTGAATTTCCACTACGCATAATTTGTTAAGTAAATCGGTGTACTACTATTTCTGATTTAGTTTTACGTGTTAAATTAAGACTGGGTATAAAAATCGGTGAATAAATTGTAATCAAATCTGGTTTATAAAAAAATGAACATGGTATCAGCGCAGATGACGAGGCTAGTTATGCTTTAAGAGGAAATCATCGTTTTCACCTACGTCACCTAGGTCGAATTCATGTTCAAATTCGGAGACCTTGAAATTTGACAAAGAGTCGACAATGAAAAATTTGGCGATAAAATTTGACAAAAAATTCAGCATCAAGTTCAAATGGATATAAAATTTGGAAATTAAAAAATATATGAAAATTTTAAATAAAATTCAATATGCTCATTAAACTGTGAAAACTGAACACATCAACAATGAACATGACAGTCATAGAATCATAGAAATCCAATAATGAACACATCAACAATGAACATGATAGTCATAGCATCATAGAAATATAAATATGGCAACATGAATGATTAAACATATATTTCAAGAACACTATAGTCTACATCTTGTCTGAAATTTAAAGACATGCTCATAACATCATAAAACATAATATTAAAATGTCATCAATATTTAGCCTATTTCGCAAATTAGGGTCCCAAAGAGAAACTAGAAGTCTAGAACGAGAACACAGGTTTTATTCTTCTTGTTCTTGTGGCCTACTTGTAACATCAATAAGCTCTAAATCATTAAGAGCGTTCGAGGGAGTGAAACCACTAGACTCACAACCATGCTTGGGTTTATCACTCTCATTATCAAGATCATCTTGATCTCCTATTGCATTTGGAACAGGCTCGAACCATGGAGTAGACAAATTGGAGTTATCTTTAGGCACATTGCTTAAAGCAAGATCTCCCAATTTTCCCGATAAAAACCTGTTTCTTCTATTGGAATGAGTATGGGCTAGAAGCACTCTAGTTCCTTTCACAAGCTGATGCACTTGATCCCTAGCTCAAGACACGAGCAACAAAGTATTGGAATTTTGGGGCCCCTGATGCATAAAAATCCCACCATACTGTTGGAACAGTCAAAGCCCTGTCTTTCTTTGTTGTCATGGTTCCAAATAGGCCTTCTTGAAACCGGCATGCTCTAATCTGGGATCTAACCAAAGTTGCAATAGACTCATCCGGATGCATCCTGTCAATAGCCTCATGAAGTCCACTCATGACCTCTTCATCTTGATGTCTTTTTATCCCAAATAATCTTGGGTTCAAATAATAAGTTGTTGCATGCAATAGGCTATCTATCATCTTCCATCTTTGATCAAACACCTCGCATATCTCTTGATAATCATCTTCCACATTATCAAAAGCACTTGCAATCTTTTCTTTGCAGCAATCCATGGCCTCATAAATAAAACCCATAGAAGGCTTATCACCATCAACCATGCAGAGCACCTCAATAACTGAATCACACTATTTTAAAACTTTCTCAACATTTTCCCAAAAGCTATTGTTGCTTAACATTATCTATTCAACTAGCTTTCCCTTTGATTCTTTTGAAAGGTGAGACCTTTCCCACTCAGTAGTGCAAAAGATACTTTTTATGTTTGTTTTTTCCTCGCCAACTCTTTTCAGAGCGATGTAAAATGTGGAAAACCTTGTATCATAACGCCTCAACAACTGTCTAGATGCATTTTTCTTGTATAAGCTCAAAGTGAGACGATGATTAATGATGACGTTTGCAATAGTTTTTGCTCTTCGGATTGTCTCATTGACCCATGGAAATTTGGCTAAATCATGCAACAATAAAGACAAGCAATGAGCTGCACATGGGGTCCAATAAATAGTTCTATACTTCTCCATAATCAATTTTCCTGCATCAACACAATTTGAGGCATTGTCGGTGGCATCTTGGACCACATTTTTCTCCCCAACTTCTTGAATTATGTTATCCAAAATGTAGAAAATATATTTTGATGTTTTCACCTCATTCATTGCAGCAATTGCCTTCAAAAAATATACCCCTTAAGAACAATGAACAAGAACATTAATCAATGGTCGATGGCATAAATTGGACCAACCATCACTCAAAATCGTGTAACTTGTAGTGTCCCAAGATTTTTTAATTTCAGCCAACTTATTTGTCACTCTTTCCTTTGTTTTTTTAAGAGTGCGGTCCTTAAAGCTTCAAATCCAGGAGCAACATACCTCTTTCCAAAATCAACAACCTTTTTAATTGCATTTTTAAAATATGGACTTCTTGCCACATTAAACGGAATTGCACACGCATAAAACAATTCAACAATAGAATCTTCAAGTTTATGTTTGTCTACAGGTTTCCAAAATGTATTAGTTGTTCCACCTATTGTTGTTGGGGTGGAACTTGAGCCACCAAATTTTGAGGTGATAGAAGTTGTCATGTCCCCAATTAAATAATTTCCAAATAAGACTAATTGCAAATAATGTTCCTCCAACCTACTAGTTCCCTAGGGTGAGATGGAGACATAAATTTTGTAATAAGGGGCTATAGGACCCAAAAGGACTTTAGTTTACCATATTCACATTTAAATGAGTCACATAAATGATAAATGCTAAGAAAACAAGGTGGCATGGGTTAATGAAGACACTTGGAAGCTTGTCAAGCCTTTGGATGACTAGATTCCCCACACACTTGGCATGATCTTCATCAAAATTTGAACACATGGGTAATGTAATGTTATTGGAGGGTGATGTGGTGTCAAATAGCATATAATGAGCCAAGGAATTCGAATTGGTAAAGGAGAGTAACTCCCATGGAAGAGGAAGAGACTAGAAGACCATGTATGCCACTTGGAAGGAGATTCCATGCACTCTATGACAACAAATGATGAACGATTCTATGACAAGTATGGCAAATTCAGACCTGATTGCAGACATATGACAAATCTGACATGATAGGGTTAAAAATAATAACTAGCCACCAAGAGGTTGAATTTAGGAGTTAGAGGCAGCCATTCGAATTGGGGAAAGAATTGGAGCATGAAGAGGAAGACAAGTGTCATGAGAGTTACTAAACCACTAAGATGAGTTGGAGGAAGCCCATGCAGGGAAAATCAACCTTAGGAGGCCTCATGAAGTTAATAAAAGGATGTCATGAGGAATGAGAATAGCTTTTGATCATTTGTTAATTGGCCTTTGGCATTTTGGAGAGCTTTTGTTTGTCCATTGCACGGTGAGTGTTCACTCTCCCTGCTTGTTAAACAATTTTGAGGGAGTTGAATTCCTTTCCAAGTTGGTTGATGGAGAGGCCATTCAGACCTCTCATTGGAGCTTAATGAAGGAGTTTTAGTTGCAGGTTGAAGGTCCATACAGTCAAATTCTCATCTATCTGCCTATTCTCTCATTTCTTCTTCTCCATTCCCCCACACTCTCATGTTGAGGGCGCAATTGTTGGAGTGGTGCTTGTGCTTTGTTGAGTATAGTTGATGCCCAAGCTTTGATGTATGATGTATGGCTCTGTAATCTCATGTCCATATGTTCTACAAGTCGAAATATTAGAAATACATCTATGAAAGGCTTGCATTCCCCATGCTCTTGAATAACTAGTTTTCATGGATTTGACATCAATATTAAAGTAGTTTTATATCAGATTTGTATGAGGGATATTCTCTGAGCTTGATGATGTTGTGACAGCCATACATGATGTATTACTCTTTAATTTCATGTACCTATGCTCTGTGGCTCAAAATCCAAGAAATCCATATGTGAAACTCTTGCAATTCCATGATATTAAATCACTAGTTTACATGTATTTGACTCCCATATTGAATTAGTTTATACTAGACTTGTATGAAGAGATTTCACTGATGTGTAATACTATTGACGTAGAAATTTGTATGTTGTATATGGTCTCTATATGTCACATCCTTATCTGAACCTTTAACTCTACCTTTCATATGTCAAAATCGAGTTAGTTATGCAATTTCCCCATAAGTCGTTTCCCTGAAAGTGGTCATGTGAATGTTGCACTTTATACTCAATTTACAGAGATAATACCCATGATTAGTTACAGCCCTTGATGTTTGATATTCATCCCCATACTCTTTTCTCAAATTTGGAAGGTTCATAATGCATTTGTAGAGCCTGTTACCACATATATAGTAGCTAGGCTACCATATTTTATTTTTCAGATTCCAGTACACTTTTTCAGCCAGTTCCCTTACATATGAGATGTTGAGATGAGCATCTATGATTGCATCACCATTCGACGATGGACTATAGTACTTTCCCATGCCATGACTGAGTCTCAGGACACTCAGATGTGAGGACTGATGTAGCCATTTAGCCACTTACAAAGCAGTTAGTATTGCCCAGAGTTGCAGCAGCAGTTTCTCAGTGGACAGATGTTGGTTCAGATTGCTTATTTACATGTATATGATTCAGCAAATATTATCTTGTGTCATGGTTATTATTGCTTTTATACTCATTCTTGTGACATGTCTTAGCATCTAGTGTCATGATCTGGTGGTCATATAAATATGTGGACCTTGTTGTATTGATATTATGTATGTATGTCCCTACTTAGACCTAAAAGTTCCTGACCCATACTCATTAGTTTTTCCCTCCTTAGGGAGAATAGAGGTGATCATTTCCACCATACTCTGGTTTGCTAGTGTTGGTCTCATTTTACACTATCTCCACCCATCCATTACCTTCCAGTTATGTTTATATCCCGACCTACTACTTGACTTGTGGCATGGAGGACCTTTCCCCACTCTAGCCTCTTTGTTGGATAAGCTTCCCTGTTTATTTGTGTCTCGGCTCTGAGTTGCCTAGGTTGTGTTGGCTAAACCCGAAACAAATAGCGTTGCCATCAATACAATGTATATGGAAATGAAATGAATATCTTGTAAAAATCTCATTCATGAAAAGAAGTGTTTTTGAACATACATGAATGCAAGGCAAACCTAATGAAAGTGGCTTTGAAGTTTAAATGTGAAAATGTGAAATGTAAAACCCATGTAACAAGTGTTTTTAAACACGCATGGAGCATGAAGCCTTAATAAATAAAAATCCGTGTAACAAATGGATGGATCAAGCCTATGGAAACTCGAAGCCCCAAAAAGCAATTATTCTTAAAGTTATATCTCAAGATTGATGGCCTCACTTGTATTTGATTTGGATTGTGAGCATTTGTCAAGGTGAATAAGCCCCTCTGAAAGTAATTTACCCATTTGTGAAACACTACCATCCTCTGTGTTATTGCTTGTCCGGCATATACTAGAGTGAATATCCCCTTTCCATATCCAAAGTGTTACAATGTCAAGACGGTAGTCACCCTTTAGCCTAGCCTTTTGATTTCTAGCCTTCATCCTTCACTAGCAAATTGATTACAACTATGAAGTGAGTATGGTCTTGAAAGTCTGGTCTGAGTCATAATTAATTAACAAAACTCTATATATTTGGTTGGTAAAAAGCCAGTGAAATGATTTATGCTTGTTATAGTTGTTATTTCAATGATTTGTAGAGCATGTCTTAACCTCTAAACACTTGCAGCAGATTGATGTTAGCTTGGGTCATATTATTAATTGTTGGATCATTTACAGATATTATTATTTTATTTGTCTGGGCATATTAGATATTGCATAGATATGTAGAGTGTATGAGTATACACCTTAAATGGATTTGGTCTGCCTGAGTCCAATGAGACAGTTTATTTTCAGTTCCAGGAAGTTACAGTGATGGTTTGTCTCCATATACCATTCAGGTGCAGTTTTGCCATGTTAAATGGCATGTCAGAGCAGAAGGATGATCTGACCAATTCACCTAGGGCGCTGTATGAGGAGGGGGTGGTCCAGCAACTTGTTTTTACCATTACACCCCCTTCCCAAAGAGCCTGGTGGGCTCAGTTGGACAACGCAGGCACTCCACGAGGAAGTTTGGGCAAGTTCACAGTTCCCGAGGCAGATTAAAAATGATTAAAATGGCTACTGAAGAATTCGATTTGGGCTACTAAGGCAAGGAAATGGCATGGGATGAGTTTTGATGATAAGTGTGATGTCTTTTGCCCCTTCTCTAGTAGTTTCAGCATTCAGATGGACCGACACCCATCTCTTCGGCATATTTTATGATCTTCTGAAGATTTTGGAGGCTCACGATTTTCCCAGAGAGGCACTATTTTGCACTTAAAACTATATTTTACTGATATTGTGCCATGGGGACACACTAGGGATGTTAGTCAATACCCCCTAGACCCACCATGAGCTTTATTCATGTTTAGTTTGTCACATTAAGTGGAATCCCCTCTCCTAGGGTGATTTTGTCCATTGATGTGTTATATTATTATATTGATCCATGTACTTTATGTTGAGCTCATCTCAACCGTTGATTAGAACATTTTGATCTTTTAATCTTAGCCATCCATTTGAAAGGTGGTTAGGATTTTGGTATCTCTCCATCCTATTTAAAGAGGAGAGCTTCTCATTGTAAAGGGGGTCTTTGGCTCTTAGAATCTTGATAATAGAAAAACTCTTTTGTGGAAATTCTCGGGTCTCATTTGCATCTAGTGTTCTTCGATGGTGATTGGAAAGTCTATTGCATCCTAGCATTTGAGTATTTGTGGTGAGATCTATATTTTTCATGGAAACTTTGTTTTGTCTACAGGAGGGCGATATCACTTGGGCATTTTTGCATGGCTTCCTCAACTCGCTTGTATCAAGGGGTTATCATTAGTATCATTGTGATCTATGGTTTCATCTTGTTATTTTTCTGTAGCATTTGTCCATCTCTCTTGATGCATCAAATATGATATTGTTGACGTTTGTTGTGCAGGAGGGAGGGCGCATTCGCTTCCTTCGGCAAATCGATTTGCATAGAGTCTTCATCCAAATCTTCTCAAATTGATCGGAAGGGCATAGATCATCATCATCAAGGCATCTACAAGGTTATCCAGGTAAGATCCACAGGTTAGTTCTTCTCTTCTTGGTTCCAATCCATCAACACCTTATTTCTACTGCCAAAACCCTAACTTAAAATAATCAAAAAATTGTGTGGTTCAAACCGCTTCATAAATTGGTAAACTATTTCTGGGTTTCGTAGATCGGGTCAAACCCTAAGTGGGTCCTCCTAGGCGTCATGCTTGGGTGACTCCATTGGGCCCAAATTCCAAGGCACTGATCTCCCAACCCTAGCACAACTCCTCACTTGGCCATTTTCACTTGTGTTTTGAACTTATCTCTGAGGCTTGGGTACTTTGATACTGTCATACCTTTCATCAAGTCTATCCTTTGGTACTAGATAGCCCCAATCATTTTCTTAACCTCCCTACATTGGACACGATTCCCAAGGCGATGGATATTGTCATCATTTGCTAGTACCTTGATTCTGTATTTAGTAGTAAGACTCATAAGTCACTTGTATTTCAACCTTGGATCAATTTCACACTTCATAAACCAGATGATCCAAACCATAACTCACCTTGTGACTTCATCCATAGATCTAGGGTTTACTTCACCTTACACCTTACGTACTTCAACTTCCATTGATTTGATCTGGTGTCTTGGTCTGATATCTCCTGTCGAGAGTAGATTTGGCTCTCCCCCATTGTTGTCTTGGTCTAAGACAACATCAAGTGAAGATTGCCTCGATTGGCGTGACAACCATCCATTTGGGAGTCAAGGCTATCTTAGTTTCACCTCTTTGGTTTCCCATCCATCTTGGATCCATCTCATAGGGGCAACTACAAGTCTAGTGATAACATTTTGGTGCCGTTGTCGGGGAGGTAGAGGCTTACCTTGGTTAATCATATTTACCTTCGGTGTCTGTGAATGAATTTATATTCTTATCATTCATATCACATCTGGTTTAATTTCAGTGATTACATTTTATTTGCTTAATTTTTATAATCACTGCATGTGTTTCACTCACCTCTCCTACGACATTATCCGTTGGTGAACACGGCAATTCGTTCACTTGGCAACTCCACAACGCGACTCCACTGAGAAGCAAACCCATGGCATAAGTCACAATGAACTCGAATTTATTCCTCTTATATTTCAAAGAAGTCAAGGAAAATCCAATCAAACTTAAAAAGCAACTTTCATCCCGCTTTGACTTCTCCCAAGTCTATGACGCACCTCATCCTATGCCAAAAAGATACAGTGAAGGGTTGCCTCGTTCCTTTGCAAATTTTGTCGAATCAATTGAAAGCCACTTGGATGATGTTTGGTATTATATGGAAGCATATGGTGCAGAGCATGAAGACGTCTATATGCGAGCCCTCAGTGAATCCTTAGGAGGTAATGCCAGTTTTTGGTTGTATACATTAGCACCAAGATCCATCACTGGATATGACATGTTCACTGAGTTATTAAGAAAAGAATGGGGTAAAAACGTTGATGAATCCATGCAGCCAAATAATGATTGTCTTGTTGAGGATCAATCTGATGAAGATGATCAAGATAGCCATAGTGAAATAACTCACGATTTTCTTTATCAAATTGATTCCTCCTCTCCTAATCCAACAATGGATATGGTTCTGGATAACTTTTCGATGCAAGAGAACAATGATGAGTAGATGTCGACCCTTCAGGACTATAACTTTGACATTTATATAGAAGGGGAACCTGTTAGAATCTTGTCATCATTTCCTCATGAAGGCACAGATAAAGAGGGAGAACAAAATGATCATCCATCCATAGTTGATTCGCTCAGATGTAAATCTAGTAAAGATCCTTCTAGAGCACAACTCCATAACCATTGCCTGGTTGATAATAATTTAGATCAATTTTCAAGCCATGCAGATTTTAATTCAGATCTTGATCATATCCTTACAAAGGAAGAAAATGTTGAGAATAATATAACTTCTTTTGAAAATAAATCGCATGATAGTTATGATGTGATTGTAAGTGAACATCCTTGCCCTAATGGTATTGAGAAAATTCCTTATCCAATCCTTAATCGAGATATGTTGGTTCAATGTATGGATACTGACCTTGTTTCAAATCTTGCAATCATTCCTGGAATTCAATCGAAAACTTTTCTTTCCCATCACTTTTCGAGATCAATTGTTCCAAGTCATTTGGGAGAAAATTCTCAATCCACACTCCCATCCCAACTTTTTTATTCTTCTTGTATGGGTTTGTGTTCGGATCAAGCTTTTATTTTTGGAATCGTCAATCAAGAGTCTAAACATGGTCATATAATTGGAGAAAATGCACTTCATTTCCCTTCACAATCATCTTTGATGAATAATATTTTTCAATTTATAAATCCTTCTTATGGGTTGTTGGAGAAGGTGTATAAAGATCAATTTCATCTTTTCTCCATTTTTTAACAACAAATGGGCTGGATCTCATTCTTAGTTTCATTACATTACAACTTGTCCTTATTTGATTCTCCCATTTTTTCTGGAGTGAATAGAATTGAATGTCCTAGTACGATAGGGGAGAAAACAAAGAACTGTTTGGAGTGGCTAAATCATGAATCATATTGTCTTCTTCCATCATGAACGAACTCGCATACCTTTTAAGATCCTATCAGTATATTGATGGATGAGTTTCTAGAAAGTCAATTTCATCCTTGGCATGATTTCATTCAGTATTGTCCAGATCTTTCTTTGAATTTCAAACATCAAGTTAAAATGGTTTCAATTTTCAATTACATTACTTTTAAACCATCTCTGGCTTGTTAGGTCATTAATTGTAAAGAAAGCTCAATAGATTCGTTCAATGTAATGTTCCTAAAAGCGACATGCATGCAAACCCTAAAAATGGCATGCATGCAAACCCTACAAGTGACATGCAAACCCTAAAAGAGACATGCAAATGCCAAAAGCTATATAAGAAGGTTAGTTGAACCAAAAGGGATCACTGTTATTATTCATCTTTTTGGAGACAGGTTTGGAGAGCTCTGAGAGCTAATTAGAATTGAGGGTGAATTCCTTAGCCAACATTTGGTGCAGTGGTGAAATCTATCCACCCTAGTCAATTTGAGAGGATAGATCATCCAGATCTATCACCGTTTGCACATTTCTTCTCGATATCATCAGACTACTCGGCAGCTCAAGTAGCTAAGTTATTCTTCAGGGAGGCCTTCAGGTTACACGGGTTACCTAAGACCATTGTCAGTGATTGGGATAGCAGATTCACGGGTGACTTTTGGCAAGAACTGTTCAGATTGGTGGGGACCGAACTGGCTACTAGTACAAGTTATCACCCCCAGAGTGACGGGCAAACAGAAATAGTCAACAAGTGGATCGAAGGATATCTAAGGAACTATGTAGCAGGGCAGCAGCGAACCTGGATCAAATGGCTACACCTAGGGGAGTATTGCTACAACACTACTTATCACATGTCTATTAGGATGACCCCTTTTAAGGCATTATATGGTTATGAGGCCTTGGACTATGCAGATTTGGCATTTGGAGACAGTAGGGCACCTAAGGCTAAGGATTGAATACAGGACAGTCAGGACATCCTGAAAGTATTGAAGGAGAATTTACAAACAGCCCAGAATCAACAGAAGATGTATGCCGACAAACACAGGATTGAGCGAAGCTTTGAGGTAGGGGATTTAGTTTACTTAAGGCTCCAGCCTTACAGATAGTCTTCACTTAAAAAGAAAGGAGCAGAGAAGTTAAAACCCCGCTTCTATGGACCCTACAAAATAATTCAGAAGGTGGGAGAGGTGGCATATGAACTAGAACTTCCCCAGGAAAGCAAAATTCGCAATGTGTTCCATGTATCTAGTCTGAAGAAGACCCTTGGGCAACACATTGCTCCATCCACCGAATTGCCCCCTTTAGATGATGAAGCACTGCTAATACTGATTCCCAAACGGATCATACAGACTAGAGAGAGGAAGCTTAGGAACAGAGTAATCAGGGAATACTTAGTTCAATGGAAAGAACTACCGCCAGAGGATGCCACTTGGGAAGGTGAACAGGTATTGCAGCATCCCAGTTTGAAGTTGCTTGAGGACAAGCAATCTCGAGCAGGGAGGACTATAATGTCCTCTTCCAATTAGGCCTTGAGGCCCAAAACCGCTAACCTATGTGATTCCTGTGGGTTCGAGCGGTTACTGACAGCTAGGGAATCAGCTGAGGACTGATGCCATCCATAGAAGATCTAGGGCATCATCATTTGGTCAAGAAGGGCCACCAGGGCCAAAGGCCACCTTCGTGCATGCCATCCAAGCATTATTTAATGATGCATGCACTCTTTAAGTCTCCATCTGCATGCATGCAAGTCAACGGCAAATTAGAAGATAAAGTGACCTAATTAGGTCAAAGATTAGGTTTTGCGCAGTTGAACTTTATAAATAGAGGATAACGCGAGAGGAGACTTCACTTTGGATTATGATTATTTTGGGAGCTCTTGGATAGCAGCACAACAGTTGGGGTTGGAGACGGAGTCTTCAGCTAACAGGATTTCGGCAGTGAAACATCTGCCCTAGTCTTATTCAGGGTAAGCCATACTGGTTCACCACTTGTTCTTCATTCATTCATCAGTTATCTAGCATATGGTATAGATCGTTGCAGGGACACATGTGCAGCCGTAAAGGGGGGGGTTTCAGCCGAAAAACCCTAATCAGTTGTGGGGCCTTCAGATCTCAGTTTCCTTCCTAAACTCAGGCACCATTCTCATCATCAGCATCATACTCCAGTACCCGGTGATTATCAGATCCATCCGTGCTCATCCGGAACAGTTATCAGCAGTTTCGGGATTCCAGGGGCGTGAGCAGCTGTCTCTCAGAAGCAAGTCGCTATCCTGCCTAGAGGGCTCAGAAATCACTCTTGTATCAGGCATTCTCTTCAGCACAGAAAGGCTATCAGCCCCGTAAATCCGCAGCTCCATCGGACACCTCCTTCCCTGAGGGCGTCACCCTTTTCTGACTGGGCGTCTTGCTGCTGGGGGTTCACCGTAAGCAGAGGAGATCAGTTCATCTCTGATCCAGCTCTCAGTGCTTGCAGACTTTCTCCGGAGCAGTCCAGTCGGCTTATCAGTGGTAAGTGTTCTTTCTATCTCACAAACCCTAACCCTAATTTTTCCTATAAAATAGAGATTTTTGCATGGCAGTTTGCATGCCCAGTTGTATCAGCATTTTTGCTTAGAAATAGAAAATATCGGGATTTGGGATATTACATTAGGAAGGAATTCTTGTTCCAAATCTGCCCACGAACACTTCCAGGCATGTAAACAGTAATAGTGATCCTTTAATAAAAATATCAGACTTTTATTTATTGGTTAAAATTCTATTCAGATATGATAATTTCCTGAATTTACATTATTTCTACACTGCTGTTATTATGGATATATATTGCAATTTTTATGAATCTCTGGGTTAAGTCTGATATTGGATACAAATAGAGATCATCACTGAGCATATATCAGCAAGTCTAGTATGATAAGGAACCCTGAATTGTGTTGTGAAAGTTCCTAATAATAAACCCTATTCAAGCATTACATCCTCATTTACAAACAAAACAGAGGGGAAGGAATGTATTGATCAGAGAAGTGTCAGGAGTCATCAACCAAAACTCAAGAACAATCACAATAATCTATACCAGATTCAGTTTGGGATATTACATTCAGCAAGCGGTTGCATTGGATTTATAAATTTACTTAACACTTGTCTAAATTGGTTAGAGTAGGGTAGGTAGAATTGAATAAGCCTCTTTTGGGCAGTAGTTTTTAGCCATTTAGTTTGGTGCCTCTTGTCTTTTCCTGAAGCTTGCCTTTGAAGCTCTTAGTGTAGTTTTGAGTTTTTGCCATTTTCCTGCACAATAAAATCAAACTTTTCTTAAAAGTTATGGTTATAGATTAGATTTGCTTTCTGCTTTTCAGTTTCATGCATTTCAGTTTCAGTATTTTCTTTTATCTAGGCATTGTTCTGACGACCGGCCTGTGAGTTTGGTATAGCTCTGGACATTTTGCAGGTAATGGATGACATTTTGGTAGATGTTGCAAAGCTGGAGTGGTAGATCGAGGATACGAGTAGCAGAGTGCGAGGACCAAAGATTATGATGTTCTCAAGCGCTCTATTCAGCAGAGCACTTGTCCCAACGGGAGTCGGATGTTATCACATATATAGTAGTCGGGCTACCATATTTTATTTTTTAGATTCCAGTACGCTTTTTCAGCCAGTTCCCTTACATATGAGATGTTGAGATGAGCATCTATGATGGATCACTACTTGATGATGGACTATAGTACTTTCCCATGCCATGACTAAGTCTCAGGACACAGATTTGAGGACTGATGTAGCCATTTAGCCATTTACAAAGCAGTTAGTATTGCCCAGAGTTGCAGTAGCAATTTCTCAATTGACAGATTTTGGTTCAGATTGGTTATTTACATGTATATAACGCAGGAGATATTATCTTATGTTATGGTTATTATTGCTTTTATACTCATTCTTGTGACATGTCTTAGCATCTAGTGTCATGATCTGGCGGTCATATAAAAATGTGGACCTGGTTGTATTGATATTATGTATGTATGTCCCTACTTAGACCTAGAAGTTCCTAACCCATACCCATTGGTTTTGCCCTCCTTAGCGAGACTAGAGGTGATCATTTCCACCATACTCTGACTTGCTAGTGTTGGTCTCGTTTTTCACTATCTCCACCCATCCATTACCTTCCAGTTATGTTTATATCACGATCTACTACTTGACTTGTGGCATGGAGGACCTTTCCCCACTATAGCCTCTTTGTTGGATAAGCTTCCCTATTTATTTGTGTCTCAGCTTTGAGTTGCCTAGGTAGTGTTGGCGAACCCTGAAACAAATAGCGCTGCTATCAATACAATGTATATGGAAATAAAATGAATATCTTGTAAAAATCTCATTCATGAAAAAAAGCGTTTTTGAACATACATGAATGCAAGGAAAGCCAAATGAAAGTGGCTTTGAAGTTTAAATGTGAAATGTAAAACTCATGTAACAAGCGTTTTTAAACACGCATGGAGCATGAAACCTTAATAAATAAAAATCTGCGTAACAAATGGATGGATCAAGGCTATGGAAACTCGAAGGCCCAAAAAGCAATTGTATATCTAAAGATTGCTAGCCTCACTTGTATTTGAGTTGGATTGTAAGCATTTGTCAGGGTGAATAACCACCTCTGAACATAACTTACGCATTTGTGAGACACTGCTATCCCCTGTGTTATTGCTTGTCCGGCATATGCTAGAGTGAGTATCCCCCTTCCATATCCAAAGTGTCACAATGTCAAGACGATAGTCACCCTTTAGCCTAGCCTTTTGATTTCTAGCCTTCATACATCACTAGCAAATTGATTACAACTATGAAGTGAGTATGGTCTTGAAAGTCTGGTCTGAGTCATAATTAATTAACAAAACTCTATATATTTGGTTGGTAGATCGCCAGTGAAATAATTAATACTTGTTACGCAGGTTACTCAGATGTAATCAGTATTGAGACAGGTTATCTGAATGTAAATATGAGTCATGGCGTGGTACGCAGGTTATTTGGATGCAATAAGTCCGATGGGTTCTCCAAGTGTAAAAAGAGCCCTGGCGTGGTACGTAGGTTAGTCGGATGGAATACGCCCCAAAGGTTGTGTTGCCGCCTAATTCACACTTTAAGACGCAGGAAAGTCACAACCTGCTATGTGTGTCCTTGGGGGCAAGCGAGAGCTGGGGACCACTATCACCACAGTCTACAGCTCCTCCGTTTAGGCAAGATCCCAACAGAGCCAAGGGGGGTAGTCCCTATGGAAAGACTATGTTCCAGGTTTATTAATTAATTGAAGATTAATTAAAGGGATCTTTTTATTAAGATTGAGGCTAAAGTTCTAGGAGATGACAGTCAAACTAATGCAATATGCAAGATTTAAATGACAGTCAGTCTTTTTATTTGAAAACCAGTGCCTAAAGAATGGAGTCAGAGAATGCAACTTTTAATGGATGCAAATCTAAGTTATTTAACCACAGACTAAGTTGTCTATCAATGATATGAATAAATTAACCAGTGATACAATTATGAACCAGATATCCAAGCAATGTACAATTGATCCAAATTTATCAATATTAACCAATGAACAAGACTTACAAGTTATGAGCCAAAGAAAGCAGAAGAAAACTCTAAATGGAAATTATTAACCCACAGTAAATAAAGGAAAGATAAACTTTAAGTTTGATTTACTTGAAGCACTTTAAGCAAATGTTAAGCACTTGTTATAGTTGTTATTTGAATGATTTGTAGAGCATGTCTTAACCTCTAAACACTTGCAGCAGATTGATGTTAGCCTGGGTCATATTATTGATTGTTGGATCATTTACAGATTATTATTATTTTATCTGTCTGCGCATATTAGATATTGCAGAGATATGTAGGGTGTATGAGTATACACCTTAGATGGATTTGGGCTCCCCGAGTCCAAGGAGACAGTTTATTTTCAGTTCCGGGAAGTTACAATGACGGTTTGTCTCATTATACCATTCTGGTGCAGTTTTGCCATGTTAAATGGCCTGTTAGAGCAGAAGGATGATTTGACCAGTTCACCTAGGGCGTTGTATGAGGAGGGGGTGGTCCAGCCACTTGTTTTCACCATTATACCCCCCTCCCAGAGAGTCTAAGGGGCTCAAATGGACAACGCATGCAATCCTGGAGGCAGTTTGGGCAGGTTCACAGTTCCCGAGGCAGATTAAAAATGATTAAAATGGCTACTGAAGAATTCGATTTGGGCTACTCAGGCAAGGAAATGGCATGGGATGAGTTTTGACGAAGAGTGTGATGTCTTCCGCCCCTTCAGCAGTTTCAGTATTCAGATGGACCCACACCCATCTCTTCGGCATATTTTATGATTTTTTGGAGCTTTTGGAGGCTCACAATTTTTCCAGAGAGGCACTATTTTGCAATTAAAATTATATTTTATTTATATTGTGCCATGGGGACACAATAGGGGTGTTAGTCAATACGCCCTGGACCCACCATGAGCTTTATTCATGTTTAGTTTGTCACATTAAGTGGGATCCCCTCTCCTAGGGCAATTTTGTCCATTGATGTGTTATATTATTATATTGATCCATGTACTTTATGTTGAGCTCATCTCAACCGCTGATTTAAAAATTTTGATCTTTAAATCTTAGCCATCCATTTGAACGATGGTTAGGATTTTTGTATCTCTCCATCCGATTTAAAGAGGATAGCT
Organism: Pseudotsuga menziesii; assembly: GCA_001517045.1. NCBI lineage: Eukaryota > Viridiplantae > Streptophyta > Pinopsida > Pinales > Pinaceae > Pseudotsuga > Pseudotsuga menziesii. The sequence continues at coordinate 35,475 of LPNX010670086.1, forward strand.
TCTCATTGTAAAGGGGATCTTTGGCTCTTGGAATCTTGATAATAGAAAAATCCTTTGTGGAAATTCTTGGGTCTCCTTTGCATCTGGTGTTCTTCGATGGTGATTGGAAAGTCTATTGCATCCTAGCATTTGAGTATTTGTGATGAGATCTATATTTTTCATGGAAACTTTGTTTTGTCTACAGGAGGGCGACTTCACTTGGGCGTTATTGCAGGGCTTCCTCAACTCGCTTGTTTGGTATCGCTTGTATCAGGGGGTTATCATTAGTATCATTATGATCTATGGTTTCATCTTGCTATTTTTCAGTAGCATTTGTCCATTTCTCTTGATGGATCAAATCTAATATTGTTGACGTTTGTTGTGCAAAAGGGAGGGCGCATTCGCTTCCTTGGGCAAATCGATTTGTGTAGAGTCTTCATCCAAATCTTCTCAAATTTATCGAGACAGCATAGATCATCATCATCAAGGCATCTACAAGGTTATCCAGATAAGAACCATAGGTTAGTTCTTCTTTTCTTGGTTCCAATCGATTGGCACCTTATTTCTATTGTCAAAACACTAACTTAAAATAATCAGAAAATTGTGTGGTTCAAACCGCTTGATAAATTGGCAAACCATTTATGGGTTTTGTAGATCAGGTCAAACCCTAAGTGGGTCCTCCTAGGCGTCATGCTTGGGTGACTCCATTGGGCCCAAATTCCAAGGCACTGATCTCCAAACCCTAGCGCAACCCCTCACTTGGCCATTTTCTCTTGTGTTTTGATCTTATCTCTCAGGCTTGGGTACTTTGATACTGTCATACCTTTCATCAAGTCTATCCTTTGGTACTAGATAGCCCCAATCCTTTTCTTAACCTCCCTGCATTGGACACGGTTCCCAAGGCGATGGATATTGTCATCATTTGCTAGTACCTTGATTCTGTATCTAGTAGTAAGACTCATAAGTCACTTGTATTTCAACCTTGGATCAATTTCACACTTCATAAACCTCCTAATCCAAACCATAACTCACCTTGTGACTTCATCCATAGATCTAGGGTTTACTTCACCTTACACCTTACGTACTTCAACTTCCATTGATTTGATCTGGTGTCTTGGCATGATCTCTCCTATCAGGAGTAGATCTGGGACTCCCCCATTTTTGTCTTGGTCTAAGACAGCATCAAGTGAAGATTGCCTCGATTGGCGTGACAACCATCCATTTGGGAGTTGAGGCTATCTTAGTTTCACCTCTTTCGTTGCCCATCCCTCTACCATCCATGTTGGATCCATCTCATAGGGGCAACTACAAGTCTAGTGATAACAGAGCCAAAAGTGTCATCTACCCTTGGGGGTATTAACATCCATTTCCTAGCGTTTTAGTCCTTCTTTCCTTATGACCAAAATAAAGTTGTAGAAGCAATTGGGAAGTGTATGAGCATTCATATTATGCATTAGGATGTCCTAATACCCCTCAAGCTCTTCCATACAGAATTTGGAGTCATTTGGGTAAATTAGAGTCAACCTGGGTTTCACTAGTGTAAAGCCAGAAATTGGCCAAAGTTGTGCAAACTTGAGTAACATGTCAAAATGAACTTTGGATTTAACCATTGAGTGTCTAAGGTCTGTAATTATGTTTTAAATCCAATAGGATCCCTCCATAAAAATTTTGGAAAGGTTCGATGGTGTTTGGAACCAAACCAGGGACTAGTTGACCACATTTTCCTAGTAAATTTGCATTGTTTCTCGTTAACCCCAAACAAGGTTGCAGAGGTCTAAAGTCAGATACAAAGTGTCCATAAACCACCTTGGGATGTTTTACGACTCACCATACCATTGCATTTCAAATTCAGAACCATTTGGACAAAGTTGGAACCCTCTAGAGTCATTACTAGTTAAGCTCGAATTTTGCCCAATTTGTACTTTTCTCCAAAAATTACAAGTAGGGACATTACAGAAGCAATTTCAAGTGAAAAAGACACAGCAATCTCCCTCTTGATTCTTTTCCTTTTTAATTCCTTTTTTCCCCTTGTTGCTTTTGATTTGTCATAAACCTGTTGCATTGCAACTTTCTATTCATTAAAGTCTTGTGAGTAATATCAAGATAGTAGACTTGTGAGTAATATCAAGTCCTACAAATATCCTCATATGATTGAGGTGGTGATATTGTAAACCTTGTGAGTAATATCAAGCCGAGTCTCGTGAGTAATATCAAGACAATAAAACTTGTGTAATATCAAGTAAGTCTTGTGAGTAATATCAAGACAGTAGACTTGTGAGTAATATCAAGTTGGTAAAACTTATGTGTAATATCAAGTAAAGTCTTGTGAGTAATATCAAGACAGTAGACTCATGAGTAATATCAAGTTCTACAAATATCCTCATGTTGTGAGGCGGAGAACTTTACTGTGTAAAATAGATACACTATGTGGCGTATGGCTAGTCATGGTCAACAGGTGCTACAAGTATCCTTTAGGGACTAGCTACCCCTAGAATGATTTACTTTAGCATGTGACTATATGACCCAGAGCAATACATATGATCATAGGTTCGGAAACGATCTTATGGGTATGATATGATTAATTAATGAAAACTCATACGGACCATGTAGAGATATTTAATATAAGCACAGAGATAGAGAGAGAATTCGAATTGCATATGTTGCCACCAAGTAAACTCGAATTGATTAGATATCATTTGAGTATCAGTTATGGTAAACAAGTTCAGTTAATTAAGGAATCAACTCCTTAATTTATGCAAGTGATTAATGGAAATAAACACTAATGGAGATGCACTAGTTCTGTTCAGTTACATTCAGTTGCATGCAGTTCTATTCAGTTATTGTTCAGTTACATTCAGTTGCATGTAGTTCCATTCAGTTCAACTCAGTTAGAGTTGGTTAATTAATGGAAGGCGCATATCTTCTTGTGGCAGATAATTATGGAGTGCCAGCTTGGCACCAGATCAATGTGGGGTGCATGATTGAAGATGGATCAGTGTTCTAAGTGTTAACAAAATCATTGATGCATGCAACTATTCTATTTTGGTTGTAAAACCTAATTTGACTTATTATTAAAGTGTTATGCACTTGGCAAGTTAGATACAGTGTTCCATTTTGATCTCCTCTCTCTAATGCTCTCGGTGAAAGCAATCTACTATTGTGTTGTAATCATTCTCTGCTACTAATCAATCATACTCTAAGATCGTTTATTGGGTTTTCATCCTCCGAATCAGTGGAGGGTTTTCCCAAGGTATATCTTGTGTTCTATGGTTTGATTTATATCTTTGAATTATTGATGTGATTTATATGCACGGTTATTATGGATTAAAGTTTTAAAGTTCAATTTTCTTCATATTTTGCTCAATCACTAATATTCGTCCCAAAGACCATAGAAACAATTTTGTGCATCCCCCTCCAAGGTTAAAGCAAATACGATCGTGAGATCATCCTCATGATAATCCTTGAAATCTACCATCAACTTGCAGAAAGATATAATATGATGGATTGCTAAGTTCTCATCATTTCCAAAGAATTCTGGAACAACATTATGTAATCTTTTGTAGCAACCATTAGGAAATCCATGGACATATGAAAAATCTAGCGGGGTGAAGGCTTTGTGCAAAAGAGCACGAAGTTTCTCCTTTTTATCATCCATATTCTCAAATAATGAAGTACTAAATCTGCAATATGCATATACTCATACCTCAAACCGACGAGTGGAGTCACCAAGGTGAGCTTGAAAGCCTTTTGATTTATGAGTGTGCTCACCTCTACACCCAATAAAGTCTTCATATCTGCAAAAGGACAAGGGCTTCGTCCCTCCGTGGAGTCGCCATGTGAGAATCAAGATCTGCAATATGATCTCCCACAAATGTCAATGAAACATAGTCTTCAAAACTTGGGAACTAGACTTTGTCCTCGAAAACAGCACCAGAAAATGTTGTCGGCTTTCACACACCTGGGGGGGAACGTGGCAGCAATCTTTAAGCCACTCGATGTGTCCTTAGGGGCAAGTCTCGAGTCAAGGTTGTCACCTTGTTCTTGACTCCTCCGTTTAGGCCAAATCCTAATCGAAGCCAATAGACCCTATTAGTTTATAAGGTTGTTATGGCTCGGTGTGATGATGATTAAGTTAGTTAGGAGTTTTGATGAAAATAAACACTTGAACAAGATATTGCAACAAAAAACGTTTAAAATAGAACAGCCTATAGATCAACACATGATAGATAAAGCACACAGAAGCAGATGATTGTATAATGTAAAAACTAGTGCCAAAAATGGGGCCTAGAGATAAAAGAGTGTTGTTGTATTGCTTGGAAAATGTGTTGCAAGTGCTGTTGGTCATGAAATGATCTCTTGTTAGTATCTAAAAGGAATACTTTTGATAGGCAATATTCTTGGATTAATAAAGGGTTTATCTACATTGAGCTAATGCTTGACGAACCATATAGTTGGGAATCTGATTTCTTTGAAGAATTTTGATACTTGAGTTCCTAGTCAACACCATAGGATTTGATTTGTGAACCAATCTGAATATCATTAGTAAAACAAAATGTTGGGTTTATGAGACTCTAAGATCATTTAATGATGTTATCCACATGAGTTAATGATTCAACATATTTGCTACTGAGGAAACAAATGCTGTATTAAAGTGTTGGAAGCATATGCTTAGCAATATCTTGTGTTAATTGGTTTCAATATTTCAAGTGAAAGTTCTAGACTTGGTTCATTTGTCTTAGATTTCCAAGCGTATTTAAGTCATCTAATGATTGACATGTGAATGATCTTGAGCTAATGAATGCCTTTATAATCATAGGTGGTTAAAAGTATTGGGAATTTGCTAGCATTTTGCTTATACTGCTCATATTGACATTGTTATTCTAGAAGCTTATATGGATTGGATTTCTAGAGCATTGATTGCTAATGAAACTTGTTCATTGAATTGATCTCATTACTTGCTTTATTTTCAATATTAGAATTTTCATTAATGCTACGAATTATTTACTTTGAACTATACACTGAATATTTCATACTGGGAACACTGATTTGCGTACAATTGGAAATCTTTGGTAGTAGACGTGTGCCGGGTGTCTTTAAAAAATTTCAGGAGCTGCCATTCAGTGGGTAAAACTGTGGATTAGGGGAACAATACTATTACAATGACCATTGTTGGGGCATGTCTCCTTGCATCCCCGCCAGGTGCAAGACGTTGGACATCCCCTTTGACTCCGATCTAGTATCCCTATTCAAGTAGTACCACATTAGACAGCACTGAACACAGGCCCCGCATACCTTATTTATGTAGGGGACCCCATAGGAATCCTGAAACCGACTTATTGGCCGTCTAGTCATTATAGTGCACTGACAACAGCATTGAGGAAGATTACTCTTCACATATCTGAGAGGTCGGGTGCTGTGGCCAGGGTACAGTTGAGCCTCTCTGGTTGGTGCTCTGAAAGATTGGGCCGATCATCATCGTTGGATTTCGCGAGTGGATTAAAGGGCTATAGTGGCTAGATAATCCCTGTGACACATATTATTCTAAGTGATAACATATATCATGCCAATTGCTTGGCACAGATATACATCACTATCTAATTTTGGGATTTGCAATCAGCGTGTGATAAATTTCCCTCACATTACACTATTTTTTTGTTACATAAATTATCTAAGCAACTTCAATAGTGTAGATCAGAAGCAAACATAATACTACGCAGATTTGTTGACACATTTACCTACTGTTCTGAAAAATTGAGGGACAGACTTGAACTTGCAACTACAGCAGGCCATATTTCAGAAACCTAAAGTCAGATAGGTGTATTGCTTAACCTCCAAAAAGTAGAAGTTTTATTAATGCTATTGCATGTTTTAGGGCTTCCGCAAACCCACAGACACTTCCTCAAAGGCATACCGAACTCTTATATACTTACAAATTGTTTTTAGGTCAATTGGAATTTTGGTTAGCTGAAGAAACAACGCTGACTGCAATAAGCTGACACATAGAAAATTATATACAAGCCAGCACAGGCATTAAACCACCTTCATACGATGTTCCCTCAAATTAATCTATTAAATGAAACAGCACCTTCTGTAGTGATTTACCATGAAAACAATTTGCTAACATTAGTTAAAAACTGATAAAGAATGCAACTATTTTGGCTGCATCAATAACCATGAACAGATTATGAAAACTTTGTTCTAAGATTCTACCTTGCAATGGGATGTGTGGTTCCTTTTTCCATGGCGGATGCCACTGCAAGAGCTTCCTTTTCACAGCTTGGATTGCAGCAAGCATTAACATCCTTGTCCTTCCGTCCAGTTAAACTATGTCCATGGATTGGTTCAATTCCCTTGCAGACAAGTCCTCCCGTCGTTAAAGTTCCAGTTTTGTCAAATGCAATAATATCACAAGATGCAAGTGCATCCAATGCATGTCCACCTTTTAACAGGATACCCTGTCAAATAAATTTTTGTCCAAAAGATAGCTGTTAAACATCTAATAAGTTCTTTCAAGATAAAAATAAAAATGGGCAATCATCAGACAAAAAGCATATTATCAAATGTAATCAATAAAAGTATAAATGAATACAATGGTTTTTAATTGGGATATTCATCAGAAACATATGTCCACATAGAAAGAGGACCCACAGTATTTGATCAAAACTGCTCAGAATACATGTTACTTACCAATACCATGGATGTACAAATGGAATAATATATATAGAAAACAAGAGTCAAGACCAATTGAGCCTCTCAAGCCTGTCTTATGTCTTCACTGGAACTTACACTCCAGCTTGCTTCACAATTTTAGTAGTCATTCTACAATGTTAAAATATCCCTTCCACCACTAAGCTGAACCTTGGTAAATTTATCTAAGTCTTCAGCATATGCATGTGATGAAATGTGATAGAGTTCTGGGCATTGGTGCTTAGCCTAACATGTGCATTTTTTTTACCTCTCTTTCATCACAATAGATATTAATTAGAAACATAGAATGAAACAAAGAAAGAAAGAATTTATGTTTATGTCCACAGATGACCAAAGTAGTGCTAGTTTTTCTAAGTTATTTTACTTAGGATCTTTATCTGAAAGAATAAAAAGCACAGCAATACATCAAAGATACACAAGACACAGAGATTTTCATTCGGGAAACCATAAAGGAGAAAACCCCGCAACCTTCCTCAGAATAGTTCTGTCACAAAAACAAGATGACAAGATAGAATAACCCAAGAACAATATGTCTGCAGCAGCTCTCTATCCCTCCTCTTCCTATCTCTCCTAAAGCGTGCATGAGAGAGCAAGTGAAGTGTGTATCAAATGAAGAGGGTGCCTCCCTATTTATATTCTTTTGTTGAGTTGTTAAATCAACCACTAGGTCGGCCAAGTTACCTGTGGGGCCGACCTACCTAAGAATACACATAAATACATTTTCCTTTATATAACCCGAGGGCTATTGCCCCGACTTACAATGGAGGGTTTACCTCAATGACCATACAAAATGATGACATCCCCAAAGGAGGAACACACATCCCCAATGGGGTTACATCAATATACAATAGTAATATACATCAGAATATCTTCCGAAGTTACAATTACAACAACACTCCCTCTTAACTAGGAAGGTATTCACTCGCCACAGTCTTCAACACATATGGTCATCATCACTAAGTCATCATCGTCGTTGTTGCCATTGTCCTCATCTTGTCCAATATGTCGCATCTATCCATCATCGGAAGTTTCTACAAAGCCAACACTTTTTCATGTTGGGTGTAGGCCTAGACCTCATCCAGGTCTTCATCATATCCATGAGCAAGCCATCGTGTAGGTATAGAATAGGGCCATTCTTTATATTGCCACTGCAATAACGTGTGTCTCCTACTGTCTTCTTGTCGTATCAGATCATCCTGTAGGTACAGCCCAGGACCTTCTTTACATTTCCACTGCAATAACCTACGTTTCCTACCATCATCTCGTCCTCATCACGTAGGTACAGTCCAAGATCTTCTTTATATTGCCACGGCAATAACTTGCATTTCCTACCTTTATCTTTTCTGATCCAAGTCATCTCTTTTGTCCTGCACAAAACAAAACAAAACACACAAATCACAGCCTAGATGGAGACCACCTTCGATCTATCAACATAGGAACATGCCAGGATGTCACCAAGAAAATCCTGCATCTACCACTATGTGAGAACCTTCTAGAAGCACACTCAGTGCATTACGTCTCTCCATGGTCAATCTTTGTTCTACCAGTAAGGGAGAACCACCTAGGTCCACCTGCGTTTCCTACCTTTATCTTTTCTTATTCAGGTCATCTCTTTTGCCCTGTACAAAACAAATCAAAGCACACAGATCACAGCCCAGATGCAGACCACCTTCGATCTATCAACATAGGAACATGTCAGGATGTCACCAAGAAAATCCTGTATCTACCACTATGTGAGAACCTTCTAGAACCACACTCAATGCATTACGTCTCTCCACGGTCAATCTTTGTTCTACCAGTAAGGGAGAACCCCCTAGGTGCACCTCACGTGCTTCGTGACCTTATCATATGAACATGGGAACACACACATATATAGATATATATTTAAGAATTGATTACGACCAAACAACCTGCTACATCAGGACTTTTATGTTCTAGGTCAACCTCAAGGACTTATTACATCTAAACAACCTATGTCCAGGATCTTTTCCGTTCAGACAACCTGTTGCCCACCTATTTCAACTAGGTGGCAACTCCATGTACATGAAGTGTACATAATTGTACCTTGAAAAATTCTGAGGATTTTTTCACTTCTGCAGGGCAATTGCCCCTTTGTAAAACGAAATGTCCGCTCCCCTGCGTGGGAAAATTAATGTAATTTTATGTACTAGTATGGACCATATGATACGGATGCCACACCATGGAACTGGTTGTTAGGGAAGTCCCCTCATCGAGTGTTTTTCCCTTTCCAATTGATCTTGTTGAACAAACGAGTTTAATCGGTTTGGTTTTCACTCAAAATCCTCCAAAGTGGTGACGGGCGTTCTACCAGTCAAGTCCATGAGGTGGCTAAGGCTTTAAAATGTAATTCATGACCATGCTAGGCATCTGTCTAGAGTCTTGTGGAGTTTCGTTATGTTTTTGAATTTTTATTATTTTTTCCAGTTAATTAATTTCACCCCTTGGTGGATAATTAACTGAGTTTTGATGTAATAATGTAATTGCTCAAGCATGGCATTTTGTAATAGGGGCTATGAATGCAAAATAAAATTGCTATGAAACCCCCTAAGCCATTGCTTCGAGTCCCATGTCGTTCTGATAAGCAGTTGAAGAGATAGACCAATTTTGGTCAGGAGGGGTCTATCTCCCCTAGGGAAATTTTTTATTTTCCTAAGTCAAAATTCATATTATTTGATTTTGAAGTAAAAAATCAAATAATGCCATGGTAAATTGGTTTGGGGGTTGTTAAGCCTAGGAAAATTTATTTCATAATTTTCCACCCCCCCATGGCCAAGATATTAATTTTTCCAATTTTATTTTTTAATTTTTCCTAAGTCAAATTGGGAAAATTTAAAAATTAAAGTGAAAAATTAAATCTATGGTAAAAATTATTTTTAGCCTAAGTTAAAGGTTAAATATTCATTTTGGAGAGCAATGGCTAAAGTCCAAACTATTTTAGTGGGGACGTCCAAGTCAAAGCCAAGTTTGGTGGTTTAAACCCTCAATTTAGAGGGGCGTCCACATTTAAGGAGAGCATCTACCATATGGAGGCGTCTTGCTAAAGATGGGGGCGCCAACATTAGAGAAGGCCACCAAATATGAAGGGAGGCGCTACTATTTTAGTGGGGCGTCCAACTAAAAGGGGGCGTTTGCTAATTTAGTGGGGCGTCACATCAAATAGGAGGGCGCTAGCTAATTTAAGAGGGCGCCAGTACATTTTAGAGGGGTGCTAAAGGAATAGAGGGCGCTACTTATGGAGGAAGGGCGCCACATTTGGAAAGTCAATGCTAAATAAGGAGGCGTCCAGCCATTTTTGGAGAAGGGCCCACGTTTTTTACCTAAAGGCAAGATCTAGGGGTAGCATTGAGTCAAAACCCTAGATCTAAGGGTGAAGATTACTTGAGACATGGATCAAGCTCCTAGCCATTGATTGAAAATTCATCCAAGGGTGGAGATTGATTGAGAGGATTGCAAAGCCAAATACCTAGATCTAGTGGTGGAGATTTAACCTAGATCTAGATCTAATCTCAGCCATTGATCCTCAAGGGGTTGGGGTCTCCCTCAACTATAAAATGGGGGCCTCACTCCCTCATTTCTCATGCTCTCTCATGCTATTGTTATGCTGCCGGATTATTTCTCCACTATCTTCTCAAGCTTTCTTGCCATTGTAATGCTCTTGCCCTAGCTGGGCCATAATACAAGTGAATCTTTGGAGGGACATTGGGCTACCTTTTTCCATTTTCATGATCGAATGTTGTAAGGTAACTTGTATATTTTTTTAGCTTTGCATCTTTTGTATTTGTCTAGTTAGCTCTCCACAAAGTATTTTGTGGAGAGATTAGAGAGTAAAAGTATTTTTACTCTCTTTTGTGAACTGTTTGACGTTTTTCTTCAAAGTATTTTGCAGGGATCGTTGAGCATTCTCCTCTAGGCTTACAAATTTCTTGCAGAGTTAGATTT
>LPNX010670117.1:0-82721 GCA_001517045.1 Pseudotsuga menziesii
TTAGATTGTTTATTTCTATTGCATATTGGAGAAGATTTATTTCTGGAGTCTAGCTGTCTGTTGTGGTACCCCAAGCCATAGGAATTTCTCTCCGTAACAGTACTCATAGAGGATTGTGTAGAAGACTTTCCACATTGGTGGAATTTTTGATGTGCTACCTCTTTGATCGTGCTAGTGTTCATGAGATTTTAGCTCTCTTGACTTGATTCCAGTGTATGTTAGATATCTTCAGCCATTATGGAGATCTTGATCCATTGTATATATTCAATTTTCATGGAGATCATGATCCTTTGTATATTTTCATCATGGAGATTTTGATCTATCTATATTGTACGTGGCGATGACCACACATGTCATATTTTGTATCATGCCTATTCATGGCCATTGTACTCTTATGTATCCGAAACTGTTGTATGTACTTGCAATCATATGCAGAGATATTTTTTCTATATTTTTGGATGGCTAGTCTTTCCACCTGATTCTTCATCACTCCACTTCTGAGATGGACTTATAATGTATTTAGGCCGTCATATCACCCCTCTGACCTCACACATTAGGGGGCATCTATTACAGGTGATTTTACCACACATGGTAGATCACACATTTATGGCTTTCCCTGTCCCTTTGCAGACTATTTGGACCCCATGGACTATTTTTGTACCTTTGATGTTTCCAAGATCATCCCTAAAAACACATGTTATTTTCTATACGCGGATTTTAAACCCATTCTCGCATATATACGCGGATATAACCCCTAAACCTGCGTACATTGGGATGTGTGCGAAAGGACAAATATTTTTGGAGTTTTCCTTGATGTGGATCTGAGTCACTTGTCTCTTGGCCTTCCATATGCCTTGAGATTGCTCATATTTGACCTTCCATTACCCCATTGAAGCACTATATAAGGAACCCTTTGGATACATTAAAGATGGGGGAATTGAAGAGTAAGAAAACTATAGTCCATTGTTGTCGTAGCTTGATTATACTTGAGTCTGCATCCCTTTCTCCTGGTGTTCTTCCCAAGCTTGCGTTTATTTGTGAGATTGCTATCAAGAGATAGAGGATTGGGGTGGTGGAGGCCCAGGTGGAGGACTCAGTTTCCCCGGTTTGTAGTCGTGCCGATAGAGGTTGTCATTCTTGTAATATCTGATTTATATTAATAGAAATATCTTTTCCTGTCCAATGATGTGCATTTAAATGAATATTGAATCCATAGATGCTTTTAATTTCTTATACATTATTGTTTATGTATGCTAGAGTAGGTCTAACACCATTATATAGCATGCTTGTCTTGTTTGCTGATTGTTGAGAGAGCAAATTGATAACACAAGTGGGATTGGAAAAGCTCAATGGGGATCTACATCAACCATCCGGAATAAGGTATGTTTCTAGATCCTTTAGTGTTAGATGTTTTATTTCTCTTGCATATTTGGAAGGGATTGATTTCTGTGGTTACTCTCTCTGTTGTGGTACACCCCAAGCCATAGGAAGTTTTCTCCGTAACAATTGAATTCCTTCCTATTTGATTCTCATGAATAATTCATTATAGTTCATAGAAACCATACCAATGGTTCTAAACCATTGAAGTCCTAGAACAAAATCTACTCCTCCAATGGGAATGCCACATGGGGATCTACGAATTATAGTCTCCCATACTAAGTTTAATATTATCACTACAACAATTTATCCCTTTAGTGGGGGTTTAGGCTTGCATGGGTCTTTGCAAAATCGTCTCTAAAAGTGTTTTTAGAGCTTTTAGGACGATTTTTGAAACCCCCCAAAAGTCACAAAAAATGAACTTTTGGTGGTAGATTTTTAACATCTGCCTCTAAAAGTTCAATTCTTGTGAATTTAAATGGGGATTTTCAAATTAATTCCCTTAAATGTGTTTTTTAAGGTGGCTTGTTTACAACCCCCCCAAAAGTCATGAGAATTGAATGTTTGGAAGCGCCTTTTTTTTGGAGGGGGTTAAAATGACCACCCCTAAATGTGGTTTTCAAGAATTTTGACAACCCCCCTGAAATTCGTGATAACTTAACTTTTGGAGGAATTGTTTTTAGCAACCACCTTGAAAAGTTCAATTCTCCTTCCTTTTTATTTGGAGGGGTAGGGGGGTCTAAGAAGACCGCCAAAAATATGTTTTTGAAGGCATTTTTTTTTCAACCTCCTACCTAAATGTCATGAGAATTTAAATTTTGGTGGAAGTTTTTTCAAACCCCTCCTAAAAGTCATGAAAACTTAACTTTTGGAGGCGGTTTTTTAAAACCCCTCCCAAAAGTCATGAAAATTGAACTGGTGTAGGAGCTTTTTTTACAACCACCTAGAAAAGTTTAATTCTCATAATTTTTTTTACAAGGGTGGTTTTAAAACAACCACCCCTAAATATATTATTCAAGGTGATGTTTTTATAATCTCCACCCCCCACCCTACAAGTCATGCGAATTTAACTTTTGGAGGTGGTTTGTTAAAAACTTCCACCATAAGTCAAATTCTCATGACTTTTTTTTGGGGGGGGGGGTTAGAAAGAATACCCCTATCTATTTTCAAGGAGGTGTTTTGAAAACCCCCTTAAAATTAATTCTAATTGAACTTTTGGAGCTAATAGTTTTATAAAAACCATCTCAAAAATCGCTTTTTTGGAGACGGTTTATATAGTCAGTTTTTATTATGGCAGATGCATCATGTGTTTGGAGCTATAAGGGGAACTAATATATATATATATTAGTGATATTCATTTACATTGGAAATATCATGACTAATACTAAGAAGAGGAGGGTCATGAATTAGTATTGGGCACTTTTTAACCAATTTATCCTCCACTTTATATTATGTTTGTAGAATTCATCATTACTTATAATTTATGTATAAACATACCATAAAAATAAAATAAATAATGCACAAACCACAATGATTTTACATGGAAATCCAATGGGGACAAAAACCATGGAAATTTATATTGAAAGTTTCAATGTTTACAAGCTAAGCTTGAAGGAGAGTCCCACCCCATTAATTTTAAGCTTCAACCTAAAGGGAGCTGCATCTTCCTATATGTTCCATATCCAAATATAAACTAAGGCTCCAACCCCCTAAATATAAATATATATGAGATAATATAAGCCTATCACAATTAGTACAAGTCACTGTCCTTGTCACTTCCTAAAATTGTCACTGTTACACATTGTCGTTGTCACACTATCACATTATCATTTCATATCATCTTCATACTGCCATAATTTCATCAATAAGTCTAGAAACAATAACGCATATTCTTCATGTAGAAATATTAGTGTAAAACCCTAACTCAAGTCCATAAACTGAAACCCTAGGTCATGCATAGCCCAAGGAAAATAATGAAATTTTATCTCCAAGAGATATTCTTATGAAAATTATGATTCCAAAATTCTTTGAATAACATCTTGTCAAATCTCATCAAGTTCATTTAATTGCATCAATCCTTGTTTCTATTCCTCATCCAAATTCAATCCTAGTTGTGAAACAATACACAATGTTTTCACCTGTAATTATATAAGAAGAAGACTTTTGTTTCCCATAAATAATATCATATGGAGTATGTCCTATGGTATTTCTCCACGTAATCCTATAAGCCCATAATTCCTCAAGAATTCTATCCGCCCATTCCTTATGATGAATATGTACAAACTTGGTTAAGTTAGCTTCAAGAACATTATTAGTGGACTCCACCTTTTCATTAGCTTGGGGGTGGTGTGAAGAATATTTACAATGTTTAATTCGATATTTCTCAGTCAATTCTTTCATTGGCATGGAAACAAATTGTGCTCCATTGTTAGTTACAATCTCATGGTGAACAACAAAATGAGTAACAATTTGTTCATAAGTATATTCTATGACTTATTTTTCAGTATCCCTAAATAGAGCTTTTGCTTCTACTTGGAATTTGGTAACATAATCAGTACAGACTAATATATATTTCTTTTTCTTTGACATAGGTGATATTGGTCCAACGAAGTCTAGACCCAACTTTTCAAATTGTTCAATAATTACTTGAATTTGTAAGGAATTTCATCAATAGTTGTTAGCCTCCCCATCTATTGACAACTACCACAACCTTTACATATTTTGTGTCATCCTTAAAAACCATGGGCCAGTAGTATCCTTGATGTAACACTTTGTATGTTGTATGCTTATCTAAAAAATGACCTCCACAAGGTCCATCATGATAGCCTTGGAGGATTTCATACATCTTGTCTTCTCTCACACATTTTATAATTAGATATGGACTAGTGTGGAAAATATCATTACCTACCCATGATCATTGGCACTTTGTTGGATGATTCTTCATTTTTCATTTGATGGAAAATGAGATGGTACATTTCCTATGACTAAATAGTTGGTTATGTATGCAAACCATGGTACTTTGTTGTAATCTCACAGATCACATAAAGTTACCAATAATACATGCTAAAACATACATAAATATAGAATAGAGACAAGAGACAAGAACAGATAGGATTAAACAGATTATTATAGTGAGTCCATACAATGCAGAGAACTGAACTGAGTTCTCGTCTGGCTCGACAGCCTAATATATACAATTTACATATGGTTACAAAATAACTACCTGTCGGTTCGGTGAACTGACGTGACTTTTAGATAGCCGACCTAATCTTTTAGTTTAGTTGGCCGACCGACTTAGTCGACTGATCGACTAAGTTGGCCCATCGACTTAGTCGGTTGATCAACGAAGTCGGTCCTCGTTCAAGTCAACTTTGTCGAATTGCTCCTTCTACATCTCCCCCACGAACAAAACATTTCTTCGTCCCGAAGAAACAGGGAGGTACAAAAATTAGGTTTGTTTGGGCCTTCAAAACTTTATTGTGGCAGACTGTGAAGACGGATGGCTGGTCTTTTCTAGACACAGACCTCAACAATGGCCGGAGTTGTGATGGCAAGGTGATGTTGGAAGTCTGTACAGCTCTAGAAAGCTTTTTGGATGTCGATGGTTAATGCGGTTAAGCTTGACAGGACCGACATATTCTCCGAGATAGGGACTTCTGCTATCTTTTCCATGTTGGGGCCCATGAACTAGTTCTGCTCTTCTGCTGTGTCGATGAGTCGTTTCATCTATGGGCAGATGATGTCAACTTTCTCTAAATTGGGAAGAGCTTGTTGCACCCACTGATGTGCTTCCCATTCTAGTTTCTATAATTTGTTGGTTTCCAGCACTATCTGTTCTTCTATTGTCGGCCTCAGTGCTGCCTCCGTGGTCTTCCTGGTCTCCAAAGCCTGGATCCCTTGCCTAGTCTATCAGGTCTGTTGATAAACTTTCCCATAGTGAGTAGGCCAGTCTCTTAAGACTTCTTCGGTGACGACAAACTCCTCCATATGGTCCTGTAGCACTTTGTATGCCTCTAAGAATGTAGTGTGTTGTGTCAGTAGCAGTTGGGCAGTCTCCTCCTTCTGTTCCTCCTTAGTTTCCTGGAGACATACCTGGATGGTCGACACCATGCTCTCGAAGAGCTGATATGCTCTTTCACGTGGTCTATCTGTGTCAACTTCGACAGGGCCTGGTATGATGGAATGAGCTAAAGTCCTGCATTTGCCGAGAAACTCGACTTGTTTTGTATTTTTTTCTGTTAGTTCTTTGGTTGTTCGCTCAGTACTTGTCTTTGCTTCTTTGGCCAGGGTTTTGAGGAGTTGGCCCACCTCTGTGTCGGTCAAGGAGCTCGCATCTCTTAAGCTAATCCAAAGTCTGGGAGTTTTTGCATGATGCTCCTTCCTCTTCTTGGGATTTTCTGCTTCAGTCTCCTGTGTACCTGCAATAGTTGAGGGGGGGCTTTTGGTTTGCGGGATTGAAGTCGATGGTTTTTCTGGTTGGGGGGGTGGTATGACCACCTCCGGCTGTGTGGATGTAGTTGGTTGTGATAGGTCTGGCTGTGAATTAGGGGGTGGTGGGGGTGGTGGGGATGGTGGTGGCAGAGTGGGGGAATGGTTAGGGGTGATGGGTTTGGGGGAAATGCGGTGTGGACTTTCGTCGAAAGGTATGTCTGCTTCCAGTGGTGTAGTGGTGGGTAGGTCGGCCTAGGGTTCGGGGTCGATTGGTTCAACAGTAGACTACACTTGTCCAATCATGTCTCCTTCTTGGTCGGATTTTCATGTGAACGTCGACATGATGTCTGCAAATATTGTGGGTTGTGTTCTACTGCTTGTATAGAGAGGAGCCTAGGTGGAAATTTTCTGGGCCAACTGAAATAGTTTAGGCAGCATCTCGAAGAAAGCTTTTAGCTCGGTTTCTTTGTCAAACTTTGCTTTCACTGTCTCTAGTATCGCGCTTTTGTATAGGTCGAGGGGGCTGACAGACTATTGTGCCGGTGCTTGCTCCTTGACTACTAGTGTCAGTGATGGAGGTGGGGGGGGTCGACACAAGATCGATGACATTTTCAGGGGTCGTTGTTGTTTTTTCCTTCTTTGGTCGACCTTCAGGGGCTCCTGCTTCTATAAATCACTGGAACTGAGTTTCAACTGGCACTTTATTTGCGATGGCATCCTCTATAATTTCAAGGGCCACAGCTGCCATCTTGTCTTCATCATCGGATGAGTCTACAATGATAAGTTTGTGCTTACCTTTTCCTTGTTGTTCTTTTTACGCTCTGATTTTCTTCCTCACTGCTACTATTTCATTGGCCAGTTTCTTAATGATGCCTCTTGACACAGCATACTCAGGGTTGTTGGGCTTGACTTCACCCATTGGTTCCTGAGTCAGAACGACACTTTCTGGAGCCGGAGGAGTTGTTTGCTGCTGTTGTTGTGGTTTTGGTTTTGTCGGTTGTGGGTCGACTCTCTTTGCAGTAGGAGGTTTGATAGTTATTTGTATCCGACCACTGGGTTCGACCGGTATGTCCTCCGACACAAATGTACTAATGTAGAGGTTGAGCTCATATTCTTCCTCTTTCTCTTGGTCAGTGAGTGGCTCCTCGATGGAGAAGTCAACCTGTTTTGCGGCTTCTGGCACTAGTATTTTAGTCTTAGCCTATCGAGACAATTCCTGAAAGATTTGGTCGATAGTTGGGTAGTAGTCGAGGGATTTGGCATAGGAGGCCTCACCCTGCATATACCACACCGAGGTATGGTCTATCTCCAATTGGATGTGAGAGTTTGCAGGTAGATTTTGTCGGATGTTCTAAGGCACCCTCCATCTAGTTGTGTGAACTTTCAATTGTTGGAACCAGTTCTCGAGGAATACTTTCCCTTGCTCCAGCTCATGCGGGGTTCCTTTCTAGGAAAAAGGTTTGAACTTGTGCATGTCAAACCTTGATGGTTCCCGGAAGACTGGGCTTCCTTCTGGAAAGATGTGGTACATAAAGATCCATAGGATGAGGGAGGGGAACTTGATGATTCCTCCTGTCTCTTGGCATCGCTTGCAGACGGTTCTAATCATGTCAGTGACATAATCTCCCCATTTGTAGAGTCACCCATCGGTGGCAATTGTGTTGACAGCCTCTAACATTTCCAACTTGAGGTTCCTGCCTCAACCTGCCAATGTGAGTGTGATGGCGATGATTTTGGCCACAATCTATGGCGTTCTAGTTGTGATTTGCCCAATCATCAACCCTTTTGAGTTTTTCCTCGATGGTGATCTCGTAAGCTCTTTGACCAATCCTTCCTTGATTCCGACTGGTACAGGGTCTCCTTTGTTGGATAGGCTAGTCATTTTGGAGATAAAATCCCCAGAAATGTCGATCGGTTCATCAAAGTAGAACTGACTGTTGTGATATCGGCTGATAATGAATTTCACAGCAGCTTCTTTTGTCCCACCAAAGATTTCCGTCAGCGGTGCATTGGCATATCCAAAAAGGGTGCTGGGTCAGACTTTTTCAGCTGCTTGAGTCATTTTCTTGTCGACAAAGGCCCACTCTTGGATCTCGGCCCATAGTTTCTGCCATGGGCCTTCCTGTACTTTGGCGCTTTTTATGTTTTTCAACCTGCGGACCAAGGGTGTATCCGCAGCCTGTATCTCTTTAGCTTTAGTCGATGCTCTGGTCTATTTGGGTGCCATTATGTCTGTTTGGTTGAGGTTACTATAGGGTTCTTGGTTTTTGGTCGACTGAGTGTTCGAATGATCTATGTGTAAAAGGTGTGGTGAATGAAACTTCGATGGTCCAGTATTTATAGGCGATGGTGTGGTTTTGTGCATGGATGGATGCATTAATGGCGGACTTGACATTCCAGCTGACAAGGTACTTCATGGCTTGATGGTCATTGTAAATTATGAAGGGGTTGGCTAAAAGGTAATGTCGGTACTTTTGGAGGGCAAAGACCATTCCTAGGGCTTCCCTTTCTGTGGTCGAGTAGTTTCTTTCAGCCTTATTTAATTTCCAACTGCTGTAAACTATGGGATAATCCATCCCATCATCTCCTGGTTGAGTTAGGATTGCTCCTATTGCTATTCCTGATGCGTTGATATGCACATGAAATTTGGTCAACCAGTTTGGAAATTTTAGGATGGGGGCTTCGACTAGTTTTCTTTTCAATTTGTCGAAAGAAATCTGGCATTCCTCTATCCACTTAAACTCTTGATCTTCCTTTAGTAGTTCTTCTAGAGGGTAGGTCATATCTGAATAGTGTCTTATGAATTTTCTGTAATAGCCTGTATGGCCAAGTAACACCCTGACTTGTTTGGGGTTTACTGGTGGTTTTAGGTCGAGGATAATTTTAATCTTTGCAAAGTCGACCTTGATACCTTCTTTGCATACAATATGCCCTAAGAGTATTCCTATGGGAGTCATAAATATACATTTCTTAATGTTCAGGGAGAGTTGAATCTGTCGACATCTCTCCAGCATAAGTCTGAGCCATTTGTAGTGATATTTTAAGGTGGAGTATATTGTCCAGTCATTGAAGTATACTGCCATGGTCTTATATATATATATTCTTGGAATGTTTTGACAACAATTCGAGAAAACACTGCAGGTGCATTCTTTAGACCAAAAGGCATAAATCTGTAAGCAAAGGAACCAAATTCACACACAAATGTTGTCTTCTTTTGATCCTCTTTAGCTATTGGTACTTGGTTATATCCTGAAAAGCCATATGTAAATGAGTAGCATTCATGTCCTGCAACTTCATTCAAGATTTCATCAGCATAAGGGGTTGGGAATGGGTCTATCAGTGTTACTTTGTTGAGTTCCCTAAAGTCGACACAAATTCTTAGTCTTGTCGGGTCATGTTTCTTGGGCTATAAGACCATTGGCCTTGCCCATTCTGACTGGTCGATAGGGTAAATGATCCCTGCTGCTAACATGTTATCAATTTCCTTTTTTACTATTTCCTTGTACTTGTGAGCTAGTTTATAAGGTCTTTTCTTGACAGGTCGAACATCAGGTTTAGTATCAATTTTCATTTCTCCCATTTCTTGTACTAAGCCTTTTAGGTCTTTATAGTCCCTGGAAAAGACATCTTGGAACTCTCTTAGTATGTTCACTATTTCGGTGGTCTATTTTTCGTTCCAGTAGTCACCAATTTTTGCTAGTTTTGGTCGGTCGTCATTTGAAATGTCGACCTCTTTAGTTTTCACTTTGGCATCTAGCGACTCTGGTGCTTTAGCTTCATTGATTGGCCAACTTCCTTCTTTGAACTATGAGAATGTGGCAGGGAAGACGGCTGCAGTAATTCTGTCAATATCTTGTTTGTCGGTTGTCGCGATTTTTAGGATCGAGTGGATAGGTTTTGTTGTTTCAACGTGGTTGGATTTCCATCTGAAGCTCTTGCCTTCTGTGTTTTCATTTTCTAGTTGTAAATGGGTCGACTGTGGTCTTGACTCTATTTGTATATTGTTATAGTCTTTGATCTGTCGATGGTCTAGGGAGGGTTGTTTTTCAGTCGGTTGGATAAACTGTTTGATTTACTGTGTTGTCTCCACCAGATTTTCATTTTGGGGTATGAAGTTGAAGTCTTTAATAAAATTTCCCTAAGTTCATGCCAAAAGAAGGTTTCACCTCTAGATTCCTCCATATTATACCATTTATTTGGTAATTCAGCTAGGGTTGAAGGGAACAAATGTGGCCAGGCTCGCTCATCCTTGTACCCAAGTCTTCTCTACTCTGTTTCACAAGTTTTGATATGTTCTTCTGGGCTTTGTCCTTGGGTAAAAATAGGTATCTGGGCTTTTTGGGTTAACTTCTTTCCACCAAACCGCTCGACAAAGTAATTCAAAGTGGTTGTCAAGGTTTGTAGTTTTGTCTGATGGGTGTCCCACCATCTAGCTGCTTGACCTGTAAAAATTTCAACTAAGCTTTGAAGTCGGCCATGTTCACTAATATTTCTAGATACTTGTTCGACGTGCATGACTGGTGATTCCCTCTCCTTATACCTGGGTAGTTGTGTAGTGTTTAAGTTGGTTGGTTGTAAGGTAGGGTGTTCCCTTATTTTCTTTTCAAATATTTTGGGGATAATTGATACTATGAAGCACTGTCGGGTAGGTTTTTTTTGTACTTTTTGTATAGTCCAGCACCCTCTTGCTTGTGTTTCGTAATTTTCAATCTCCCAGTCATGTAATTCTGCATCTGAGTTATAACCAATTGAGTCTTGGTTACCTAAGTTAATTTCTCTATGGATGTTTGGTTCTGTGTAGTCTGCATTGTTGTGGATCTGGTAAAGTTGTCTGACATCGAATTCCTCATCAATCGATTCGGTCCAAGGTTCTTCTTGGGATGGATGAATGGGTACAATGAATTTTTAACCATTCCCTTTTAACTTGATTCGTTCCTTGTCTAAGGATATAGATGATTTCATCTTTCTTCCCCAAGGTCGACCGACTAGTGCTAGGAAGGAGCTAGATCCTTCTTTTGGGTCAATAATTTCAAAATCAACCTTGGTCAAGATTCCTTTCATGGTCGTGTCGATGTTTTTCCAGACCCCAATGGGTTCGATTAGGCCTCGGTCGGTGAGTTTTAGGTAAATGCCGGACTCGTAGAGTCGAGGTCTGCCCATCTGTTCCCAAGTATCCCGGGTCATGATATTCACTTGGGACCCGAAGTCAAGCACTACTTGTTAGATGTGGTAACCTTCGATTTCCAGGTCGACAAGTGGGTCGGCATCACTTTTGTCTTTTTGGTTCAAGCTGCAGATGTTTTTAGTTTGTTTTTTAGGGTTGGTACCTTTTATTTCATGCAATAAGTCGATGAACTGAGATACGGATTTGTCTGTTTGAGCGAGTTGGATTAATTGATGTATTGTGTTGGTTCAACTGTTAACAATGTCTTCTTGTCGTGCAATGTCGTGAAATATGTGAGTTGCTTCTTGATATGTTTGTTTTTTCCTCATAAGGTCAGTATAAACATTTATGTCTGTAATCTTACTAATTCTGGGATTATTAGGTCCTGTTTTTGTGCTTTGTTGAGTTACAATATGTAGATTTTTAGTAGTTATTACATCATGTTTTTGCACACAAGACAAGACATTAACATTTTTCTTGGTATTAATTTTCTCTAACATAGTAGGGCAATCCTCAAGTGAGTGATCACCTACTCCACAGTGGGTACAGAATTTGAGATCAGTCCTATCCTTGTATGGACAGTCTGCATACCGGTGACCTTCTTTGTAACATATGAATCACTGAGTGGGTCGACGCAGGCGTATGTCATGATTCCCGGAGAATCGACCTCTTCCTCCATAGCCTTGGCATCGATTGTCGTACCGGCGCTTGTATCATTGGTCTTCGTATCTTTGTCCGTTCTGATAATTTGGTGGATTGTTTTTCTCATTATGTTGTGCCACTATATTTGTTTGGTATACCGCGTGATAGTTTTGTCAGTTCTTTAGGTTTAACTGACAGTCGGAGTTGTGGTGACTTTTGGTTTCGCAGATGGCACACTAGGAAGCCTTGCCTTTCTTCATGTAAAATAGGCAGTCTGTTGTAGAGTGGTCTCCATGTTCTTGGAAAATGTCACAAAAGGATTTGGTCTGTACAAAGCAGACGTCTTGTCGGCTATACTCTTGTCGACAGTTATCTTTCGAGTGGTCGTTTATTGAGTACTTGGTGCACCAGATCTCCTGATTCTTGAGGCTAAGATCCTTCAGAGACTTCTGTACATTCTCAAGCTACTGTTCCAGTCTGTGGTCCATGGGGTACACAGGTATATCTTCGTCCATTTCAACTTGAAGAGCTTTTGTTAGCGCATCCTCGTACATTTTGAACATCTCCAGACTAATATGTCGACGTACTTTTTGCGATAGTCCTGCAAGAAACCATTGAATTAGTAAATGTTCATCAATAACGTAATCCAATTGGCTCAGTAAATATTTCCACCGCTTGTAGTAGTCGCGGACGGATTCTCCTGGATTTTGTGAAGTGGTTTTGAGCTTCTTTGCAGCCAGGTGCTTAGCATATAGAGTTTTAAAAAATGATAAGAATTGTGCCTTAATCTCGGCTTCTGTCTCTTTGGGTTGTCTTTCCGAAAAGGTCATGTACCATGTCAATGACCTTTTCCTTAAGGCTCCTGCAAACTGTTCCATTTGTTGATATTCATCTGTAACCTGTTTGGCTTCCCAGGTCGACTCACAGACTGACCAATGTCATCGGGGGTCTTCATCTCCCTCATACAGAGGAATGTGAGCCAATCCATGACCCATGTCTGAATCTCTTTCACTGCTCTTAGAAGTTGGCGATGGTGGAGGTGGGGGTGGTGGTGAGGGTGGTGGGGTTATTGATGTAGTCATGCCTACGGAATTCTGGTCAATGGAACTTGCGTTCCCGTCAATTGTCAAGTCTTCATCAACTTGTAATCGTTTGATGTCGACTTCTGCTGTCGATGGTCAACTGCAACTATTTGATCACAGGTCTGATTGTTCAATTTCTTCTAAAGCTATATTTGGCAGGGGGGGAGCTCCTTCATGTGTCGGTAAGAGCAAGTGTATACTTCAGAGGGAGGCTATCGCTTGAAACATCACCTAGTTCCTTTCCACCAGTTGACATATAATAAGGTGTCATCCAGGGTTTCATTCATTGCCTAGTCGGCTCCATATAGTGAAGTCACCAACTCGTAGTTGGAGGTTGTCTTCGACAATAGTCTGTATTCGAGTATGCGGATTCAATGGGGAAAGGGTTGTTCCTTCATTGGGAGCTCTTAATTGGAGAGCTTCTGGCTGCTCTATCCACGCTTCTTCCTCCTCAGGGGATGCTTGTTGCTCCATGCCTTCTTCATGTCGGTCATGACTCGATTCTGGCGGATTCTCTTTGCAGTCATTCTCCCTAGGGTTTTGTCCTTTGTGCAGCCCTAAGGCTCTTTCACGTCTTATGTCCCTTCTTTGGTGTCTCTTGTCCCTTTCTATTTTCTGAGTGTCCAACATACTTTCATAGGCTACTATTCTCTTGAGGTCCTCTTCGGTCGAATTCTCATTACTGGTGACTGATATCGGATTTTAGTCGACTAGGATCCACTACGCTCTATCTTCGACACATGACCAGCTACCCCCCCATAGCCTACCCGACGCTTCTAGAAATCCCAGATAGTTTGGTCTATTTGCTTAGGAAGTATTCCCACTCCCTTTCTGCAATGAATTTTTCCCACTTCCTCTGCTTCTCCACCCAGTTGGAGTTCGTTCACTGTTCGTGGAGTGATGGATGAGGTTCGACGATATGTGCTACTCCTTTCTCAATCAAGAATTTGAACAGCAAGGTCAGTAGGGAACACAAAAATTGTTCAGTGAAATCTGTGTAAAATTTCTCTTTGACAGTTTCCACTGAAGTTCTGTCTTCAACTGCCTGCTCCTCACAGAAGTCGTCGATGATTTTCTCAAACCACTCTGACAAATTTGTTCAGCCTCCTTGGATCAATTTTTCTAGCAACTGTTGTTCTTTAGTTGCGTCTGGGTTTCTCATCCAGGAGTTGCTTCAAGAGTTGGGGCACTGATTCGACAAACTTTTCATGAGTTTCTATAAAAAATCTTTCTTTTTCTTCAGCGATTGTTAATCTGTTTCTTCTTGCGTAATTCTGTAAATAGTTTGCAATTTTACATTCCCACCAGTCATTAATCTCCTGCTCTGGTATCATATGTGAACATATATCTCAGTCATGTACTACCGGCAATGGAACCAATGTTGTAATCTCACAGATCACATAAAGTTACCAATAATACATGCTAAAACATACATAAATATAGAATAGAGACAAGAGACAAGAACAAATAGGATTAAATAGATTATTATAGTGAGCCCATACAATGCAAAGAACTGAACTGAGTTCTCGTTTGGCTCAATAGCCTAATATATACAATTTACAAACGGTTACAAAATAACTACCTGTCGGTTCGGTGAACCGACGCGACTTTTAGATAGCCAACCTAATCTTTTATTTTAGTCGGTCGACCGACTTAGTCGGCTGATCGACTAAGTCGACCCATCGACTTAGACAGTTGATCGACTAAATCGATCCTCATTCAAGTCGACTTTGTCGACTTGCTCCTTATACATACTTTAATAGAAACAATGAAGAGATGTTCATCGTGAAAAGTATCATCTACAGGAACATTATAATCATCATGAGTAAGTCGAGAGAGGAAATATGAAACCATATTTTCTTTCCCTAGTTTATCAATAATCGTAATGTTAAATTCTTGCAGTAAATGGAGCCATCAAGTAACTATGTCATTAGTTATAGGTTTATTCATAAAAAATTTAATAACATAATGATCAGTATGAACAAAAACATTATAGAGAATAATATAATGTATGAACTTGTTAATATCAAGAACTAGTGCTAAAAAAATAATTCAGTCACAGTGTAGTTCAGTTCCATTGGTGTCATGTTTTTGTTGATAAAATAAATTGCATAATAATATTGATTCTCTTTTTGTCCTAGAACTCCCCCTAGGGCAATATGAGAAGCATCAGTGTATATGTGAAAAGGTAGGGACTAGCTTGTTCCCTGAAGAGCTGGTGTTGAAGACAATTATTATTTTAGAGTTTTGAAAGCTATCTAACAATGTTGATCTCAATGAAAATCAACATCTTTAGCTAACAATTTAAATAGTGGGCTTGTTATTTTTGTAAAGTTTGCAATCAATTTATGATAGTAACCTGCATGTCCCAAGAAACTCCTAACTTCCCTTCGTGTACTTGGTGGAGGAATATTGGTCATGATTTCAAATTTTGCAGGATCTACTTTAATTCCCTTTGATGAAATATGGTGTCCTAGTACAATACCCTCAGTTAATATCATCTTAGACTTTTCATGACTTAAAGAAATATTTGTTTCTTGGAACTTGATTAGGATTTTTTCTAAATTATCATGGGATTCATTAAAGTAATTCCCATATACTATAAAATAATCCATATAAACCTCCACACAATCACTAATGAGGTCAACTAAAATTCCTAAAACTTCCCTTTGGAAGGTGGCAGGGGAATTACACAACCCAAGTGGTAACACCTTGTAAGCATACGTCCCCCATGGGAAAGTAAAATTAGTTCTATCCTAGTCTTCTAGGGCTATTTTAATCTAATAATACCCACTATATCCATAAAGAAATGAAAAATATTATTTTCCACACAAAGTATCCAAGACCTAATATATAAATTGAAGGGGAAAATAGTATCTTAAGGTTTCTTTATTGAGCTCTTGAAAATACACACATATTCTCCATTTTCCTCCCTTCTTAGGGACAACTACCAAAGGAGACACCCATTTACTATCAGAAAAATGAAATCTGCATCAAGTAACTTTTGAAGCTCATTTTTCACAATGTCTTTAAGAGAAGGGTTCATTCTCCTCTATGGTTTCCTTACAAGCCTAATGTTTTACTTGGTGTAAATGTGATGGACACATGTGTTAGGGTGTATTCCCTTCATATCAGTGTAATTCCAAGAAAATTCTCCAGACTGTGCTTGCAATACATTGACTAATTGGTTCTATTGGCCTTGATTTGAATTTGCATTAATAAGTAAAGACTTTCCAGAACTAATTTCAATTGGCATAGTAACAGCTTCAAGTTTCTCACATATAAATTGGACTACATATGATGATATAATTTATGGGTCATATTGTTCTTGAAAATTCTCAGTGAAGAAATACTCCAATTTAGAAAAAGACCAAGGAAAGTCAATACTAGTGGTGGAAAAAATAAATTGGTTTAGAATGTCATCTTCAGTTTGGTCTTCTAGTCCGCTAGATTGACTAATGGATCATAAATGTTTTTCAATATACATAGTAGGGTTCTGTAGAGAAGTACCATTTAATATAGTTAAGATACCATCTCTAACCCCTATAAATTCATTAGGAGTTTCCAAACCAAGGTATTCCTAAAATAATATTATGTTATTTAGTAGGTCCTTTGGTTTTAAGAACTAACAAATCCACTGGATATTCCCAGGAGGCTATAGTAACAATAATATCATCTAGTGCCGCCATAGGTTTTAACATACTCTTATTAGCCAATTCTAAAATTATAAAAAACATTGTTTGAGCACATTGTGTAATTATAATACCCATAAAGTGGTCATAGACACAATATTGATAGCTTCCCCCAAATCAATTAAAGCATTTCGTATGGGAACATTATTGATGGACACAATTAAAACAAGATTTCCTGGATTTGCAAATTTTGGAACCAAATGTTGATCTAATATATAATCAGACAACTGGACTAGAACATGTATGGTTAATGGATCCTTCTTTTTCATCCAGGTTTCTTCAAACATAGTTCCCTTATCATTTTTGAATAAATTGGAACATCATTGATATCTTGAATTAAAGGAATTTAGATACAAACATTTCTTGACTCGTTTTTGAAATCAAACTATGAACAACCTATAGTTTTTTATATTGAAATACTCTCTTGATATGGAGGGGTATTGGAAATCTGTGGTTGTATTATTTTCTAAGAATCCTAAGTTTTAATTATTTGAGCATTACTCAATTCATTATCAATTTATTCCTCTTATTGACCCTCTTCTTGAGCAGCTTCTTCATCAAATTCTTCTTGAATAATAACTGTGGGTGTTGATTTGTTTAAAATTTTCCCATACCTGAGCTGGATTCTTGGATTGGAATCACATTTATAGAAAAGGTTAGGGAATTTTCTATCTTGGTATTGTTAAGGGAATAAGAAACCCTATTATTAGGATTTGGAATAAGTTGGGCAAGGAGTAATGTTCACCGAGGAGGATTTGAATTATAGTACTATTGGGGAATTTGTGGTATGTGTGGAACAAGGAATGATGCTGGAGTAAAAACAAGTAATAATTGATCCATATTGGATGGGTATGGAGATTAGGTATGGGGAGTATGTAATGGTATTGGTGGTTTCATTCCTCCATAACCTTTCCTCTCCAACCTTTTTTCCAAGGTTGGTTTTGCAAAAAAAGAGGTGGCCAATTTTGCCACATATGTGGATTCCAATTGGGTTGAGGTGGTTTCATTGGATAATAATATGCAGGATTTTGATAAGCAGGATCTGAATACATATTTTGAGGTCTAAGTGGCCATGGCCTTTTAGGTTCATGGGATTGATCAATTATTTCATTACTTATCTTATAAAGGGCTTGTAATTCTAGTAATGAAGGACAACTCTGTGTGGGGTGTTTTTCAGTATGCACAAGACAAATGGAGACATTGTTAAGAGGACATTCCTTGAGAGGATGTCTCTTCTACACTTATGGAAAAATATATGTAATGTAGCATTGTCTTCTTCTTCTTACCTCTTTTTAGTTTTTAAAGCATCAAATTGTTAGCCTAGAGTAGCTAAGATATCGTTTTAAAATTTTTCTAATAGGTTCACTATCTTTGTTCTAGTGATACCACTGGTATTAACTATTTTATAGGCTTGAGGAAAACCATCTCTCACATTTTTCTTAGTCTTAGCTCTGCTACGAGAATATTTCTGGCATAATTCACCAATTTGATCAAATGGATTATGATAGATATCACCTGAGGCCATGAGGTTGAGAATTTCTATGTATTCCTCTGAAATTCCTTTCAAGAAAAGTGTTCTAACTATATCTTCTTGGAGGGTATTGCATTTAGATTCTGAAGAATATAATTTAACCATTCCAAGAAGTCTCCTAGACATTCTTCCTCATGTTACTGCATTTTAAAAATGTCATGGTGGGAATATTTGGATCTAAAATAATCTTCATATTTCTTAAGAAAGGAATTTTTTATTTATTCCCTTGTCATTATGCTCTACTCTCCCAACCCCATAAACCAACGAAGTGCAACATCTTTGAGAGTAGAAAGGAATAATTTTAGTTGTTGGGAATCATGAAGGTAGTTATAGATTTTACATAGTATGCCAAATCAAACAAAATGGTATATAGGTCTTCAACACTCTTTCCATAAAAGACATGTAATGAGGATAAGGATATATTCTTCATATTGACATTTTGCATAACATCTAAAATAGGAAACCCAAAAGTTGTACTGGTATGCCCTTCTTGCTCTACATCCTCCTCATGACCCCCCATTGCAAGTGGCTTACCAAACAAACTTATCCTACCTTTCCTTGATGACGATGCAAGATCTCACCATTCTAATATAGGTTTTTTTTGAAAAAATGAATTTCCTATAGTTTGCTCTGGTGGACTTACTATGGATTCTAACTGAGAAACTATTGGATCTTGTGTATTTCCAAAAAGTCCATTAATTTTTTTCACATCCAATAAGTCAACTAAATTGGGATCTTCTTTTATAGGTGAAATATTAACACTTTCTGATGACTCGGGTACCAATAGCAGTTCACTTTGAGGTAAGTTAGTTTCTAACCCAGTAGAATTTTGTTTTATTGGTTCTCTTGTTTGATGTCCTAAAATTTCTGGTGTCTTATTCCCTTCTTTTTTGTTACATGTGTACCCTTCTCTAGGATTTCTTCATGGTGGATTTTTACCTCCAAAAATATCAAAATTTTGAAAACTAGTTTTTGTATATCTACCTCTACTATCCCTAGGTCCCATTAAAATTATCTATTATTTAATAACAAAATACTAACCAAGAAAATAATATATATAATGAATTAAATAAAAAACACCAAAGCTACAAATGGATTTGAAGGAACTTGTTATAACATATGCGCAGGTTCTTACTGCTCATTTTACAACCCCTCCTCCTCCAACCTACAGAAAACTAACCATACCAAAAAAAGACAACTAACAAGTTAGCATAAAAAAATCCAAATACTATCTTACCTTTGAGCAACTCCCTGGAAACGACACACAAAATGTCAACTAAAATATATAACTAATTAATTTACCTTCAATTAAATTATCAACCAAGGTAGGTAAGCTTAGAGTTGCTACACCTTATGTGCAAAGTAAGACAATTTTTGGTAATGAGGCTAAATTCTTACGACAATTTCAAACAGGAATGATATAATTCCAATCTAGTCCAATTTACTAATAATCAACTTCTACCAATGCCAAAAGAAAGTCACAAACTAAAAATATATTTATTCACTCAACAATAAGTAAGAATAGATGCATAAATATACACAAATTCATTCATTCATTTTGTCAAAATCTAACCAGGATAATTCAAATCAACCACTCTATGTAATCAGAAATCAAAGAAAAGAAGTGCTATGTTCACAAGACCAATTTCAAGTAACGAAATTCACAAACGACAATTAACTCTTAACCTACTTCAAGTTATAACAAATCTCAAATTATAGATAACATAACTAAATATGATCCTATCTTCCTAATGGAAAGAATCTAAAACTATTTCAATATTCTAAATCAAACAGTCAAAGGACAGGTTAACGTAGCTTATTCTTGTAGCAAACCAATCCAATCTTCTAAGGTGTCCTAAACAATTTGAAAAGATATTTTGGAATCTTAATAGTCAAAATGAGCAAACAACTTTTAGATATAATAGTTATCGTACAAAAGGTGCTACTTTTAATCAGTCACAACTGCTTCCAAATTTTAGAAAATAGACTATCTAGTTAAACCATCAAACTTTATGAACCTTAAATTGAAATCGTCACACTGTTGTGCTTAAAGAAAAATGAGAATCATTTCCAAAAGAACTATTTTCTAACCAATAAAAACCAAGCATAAAAGAGCTTATGTGTTGTATCAAAACAAACTAAGAGAATTATCTAATACCAAATAATCTAGAGGTCCATAAAGTGACTTCAAATTTCAATGGGCTAGGGATTTCTTAGATTTACAAATGATATAAATTTTCACTAAACTGAATAAAGGAAATCAACACACTATTTATGCTATCATTTAAACATCAGAATCATAAAACTATGTACTCTAGCTAGAGATTCACTAAAGTATAGTAAGATTATCTAAAACATGATCTATTTAAAAAGTAAGAGACTTAGATCTAAAATGTTCCTCTGATTAGACCTTCTATTCCAGTTACAATTTATGAAACTAAAATTTAAATACACTAGATATACAAGGTTGAATTTAAACTAAATGCTATCACTGTGAATAGAGGAATCTAAAACATGTGATCAAAACAGAATTGTACTAATACTCACAAGTTATTCACTTTGTTGGGAAATATCTTATCATGTTCATTCATAAAGGGGGGTTTTAAATTGTGAAAAATAAGGTCAATATATTTTAGGTATTGGGGGCCAACAATAGGGTATAGGGGGTTTGTTAATGCAAAAATTTTCCTAACCTTCTGTACAAGGCCTGCACCACCTACATACATTTGTTTCCTAACCCATTGTACCCCTACCCCCACATTTAACCTATGTTTCTCTCACAAAAGGCTAGAATAAGGCTTTAAAACCCCCCAAAAGAGCCAAAATAGCTCACAAAGGAGCTAAAAATGGCTTAAAAACCCCTAAAGGAGATAAAAATAAGGGAAAGGGGACTTAAAACCCTAAACAGGGCCTTAAAACCTTTAAAACATGAGAAAAACAATAAAAGGAGGGCTGCAGGTCCCCATCACTCGTGACTATTTTTCTGCCTACCATTACTATAGTTCTTTGAGCACCTTGATAGAAATTTCCTATTAAGCCACTCATCCCATTCTCCTCATTTCCACATTTTCCCATTCCTTGGTGTGTTGAGTCAGACTCCACACCATCCCTGCCTGTGGAAAAACATCTTCTTAGTTTGGGCATGGTGGCCCCCTTCCAAAACAGATCTAAGATATAATGGCTTCCATGTTTTTTATTGCTTAGTTCATATTTTAGATATTTATGATTAGTCTATTGCTAACATTTTGTTGCAGGTTTTTTTTTATCCATTGAATCCACCCTTCCGTCCTATAGACAAAAGGTAGGTGCTTCTACATGTAGCCAAGGTTTTTCCTTAGCTACAGATTGGCGACCATACTGGGTTGATCCTTTAGGATCCCTAGTTTTCTTTAGTTTTCTGTTGTTTTTATTTTTTTTCCACACCTGATCAAGCCCTCAGAGGGCCGATCCAAGTCCGTTCAGTCCTAGTACCAATTACTGTCGACTGCATTTGACTCTGTTTTTAAATTTTCTTGCTTCTGGGATGAGTCACCTGTTTTGGGCTAAAAGAGGCAATCTAGTCACATATTCTAGTTGTACAGGAGCAACCTAGTCACCTTATTTTCCCCATAAGGTGTGACCTAGCTCCCAGGAAACAGTCGCTGGTTGAAGGCCTATAGGTGCAATGTCCCAATTGCTCTGTAAGACCAACAGGTACGATCTGGTCGCCTGTTCAGGCCCGAAAGAAGCGACCCTCTCCCCTGGGAACTGTCACTGCTTTTGTTACCCCAGTCGCGGCTGTTTGGACTATATGTATGACCAAGATGCCACTGTCCAGTAAACATAAGCGACCTGGATCTTGTTTCACTTATTTCTGCACTTAGCTGCTTGTTTTAGTTACTGTTTAAATTTCAATATGCTTACTATGTTGTTAATTTCATGCCAGTTTAGCTTCAATATTTCATTGCGAAAAAAATTGGGAATTAACCTCCTTGTACAACCCTTCCTCTACTCATTCATCACCCTTCGGGGTATTCTGAGATAATACAGAGGGTTGAAGAAGCATAGTAATAAGACCCTGTCATTGATATTTCTCTAATCCACTAAAAACAAGTGTCTTGGAATCTAGAGGGGGTGGAAACCATTGGGGGTTTCACGTTGTTCACGTCCTCCCTGTTGAGTAACCTTGCATTTGAGGAGTCACCTATGGATCTATGGGTGGGCTTGTTCCCACTTTCATGACATTCCAACACTCCTTGGCCTAAGAGGGATGCAAAACAGGGCAGTCACACTATAGATTATCATTTTTACAGTTTTGTAGTGTACTTTGGTTCTGTTCATTTTACTAGTTTATACATTACAGTTCGTATTTCCCACTGCAGGATCGGTACAGAAAAAACAACACCACTTGCTTACCAAATAATTGCAAAAAATGATTTAAAATAACAGAACTCATTCACAAAAGTGCACACAACCACACCACTTAATTCAACCAACCTCGGTTCATGACCCCAAGCGAACCTTAAAAAGTAACCAATTTACTTAATTCAAAACTTTGTGGTTTGACGACATAAGTATCAACCTCCTTAACTATGGGAAGTGCTTGGGTTATTCCCTAAAACGCATTATCGAGAGTACCACGAGAACCGCAAAGTAGCTGGCTAAGGAGAGGAATTTTTTAGAGAAACAGGACAACAGCCCATTCTGATTGACTAGTAATATCTGTGAGGAAAAATCCAAGCGTTGTCTTCTAATAGTCTTGGTGGTTGAGTGACCACCTGTAGTCTAATAGGAATCCATTAAACCGGGGTCTAAATTTCATTACCTATTACTATTAGACAAAAACCATTGATCCACCACAATTCTCCTCTCGTCTCAAGGGGGATTCACCGTCAAGACCATTCTCAACAACCTTCCTCACCATTGGAACAACACACAACCTATGAATCTGACTTGAATTCCTACCAATCCAAGCCAAATCTACACACCACACCATCTATCCCCATGGATGTCGTAAACCCCAATCCCTTCTCCGGAGGGGTGGTTGGCAGCAGACCTACGTCCCTACCCCCCATCACTGCCGACATCTAGGATGGCGGTCCCAGTACCACTGTGCATACTTTGGTTAGTTTGCTACCCATTAGTGGTGGCCCTATACCAGCTTCTGCGATTCCCATAGTACCATCTTTTTTGTGTGGGGGCAGTGTCCCTTCCGTTACTGTTTCGATTATCGCCATTGTTGGAAGTCAGTTTTAGGTGCCTCCATTCATGCAGGGACACAACGTTCCTGCAAATCTCAACGCCATTGTTGTCCCCTCTCACACCAACCTTGGGTATAACCTCCCATTCATGGCTCACCTAAACTTGCCTGATCTGGCTAGGTTGACCAACAACCCAGTTTGTCATCAAGCCCATTGGCCTCCCATGCCAACCAAAATCCCATCAGACATTCCAAAGTTTGAAGGGAAGGTAGGGGAGTGCTCCCAAAACCACATAATGTCATTCCATATATGGTGCTCATCAAACAAGATTGTAGATGATTCCATTAGACCTAGGTTGTTCTAGCGCACCCTCACAGGTGCCGCAACCAAATGGTACATAGAGCTACCTCAAGCCTCCTATCCGAACTTAATTCTTTGGCCTTCATGTTCTTGCAGTATTTCCAAATCCTTGTTCTCTATGACGAGGGCATATAAATCCTTCTATCATGCCTCCAAAACACTACGAATCACATAAACGACCACATCCACAAGTGGCAGTGATGTCGCAACCTGTGCAAGATCAATATTGATGACAAGATATTCCTTGATTGGTTCTTAAAAACATTACTTCTACTCATTGCTAAGGATGTCACCTCCAAATGTCCCCAAACCAAGGATTAGGTCATCCTGAAGGCCTAACTATTTGAATTGATCTATGCTCAGTCTGGATACATTTACACCATTATTCCAGACACCCCACGTGCTGGCACCTCCCACCACGATGTGCCGGGGGCATCCCATGCTGCAGACGGCATCATAGGCTCCATCTCCCACCACCAGTCGTACTACAAGGCACCTCCCAGTATACCACCGCACACAAGAAACACCCCTAGTGTTTCGCAAACTCACCCGCTACCCAACTATTCCAAGATGATGTCCCATTCTGGAGCCACGACCTCTTACATGAAACTTGTGCCAACTCAACAGACCAATGCACTGACTTGGCCGGCACAACCATATTCAGGACAGACGAGAGAATTTGTAGCCCCTTCAGCTCCTCTAGCCTATTATGCGCAACCCATGCAGGCCACTCCGCCCCCTGCTCTAGCTTCCCCCATATCCATGGGACAATTTTTTTCTCAGCAAAATCATCCCAACAAACCTGCCCCCAATAACCAACAAGGGAAAGGAAATAAAAATCGAGCCAGGAACCGAGGGAACAACCCGCCACAAGGAGGCGGCAAAAAACCAAATCCTCCCAACAACACTGGCACTAATCCACCATCCCAAAATCCCCAACAACCTAACCCACTTGGACGAAATGCTCTGTTATGGACCAACCATCTGTGCAAACTATGCAACATCTATGTGCAATATACTCATGAATTCTCTTTCATGGAATGCACAAAAAAATCTCTCTAGTATGAAGCTCAGCGGGGAACCAATGCTGCATCCCAACCCAATCTAGCACCACTAGGCCCTCCACCCATGGTGCTCCAGAACTCGTAACCACTCTAAGGATTGGCAGCAAATACACCGTTTCCCCCACCTACTCCCACAGCTCCTACTATTCCCCCACCTACAAAAATAGGCGTCCATCACCTATTGGAAATGACAACTGAAGAGATCAACATGCACGCCAGGAAGAACTGGTATGGATCCGCTACTGAAACCACTGACCCATTGCTGACATGTGTGTCCAACACAGCCAATGTACCTCTTCACCTACCTACCCCCCCCATTGACGAGGCAGTTAGAGGCCCATAATTCCTCATTCGATGTGTAGCCAATAACACCATCACCATAGTGGTAGTAAACTATAGCATCGTTGACGACTTAGCCCAATCACCTACGGCCATGTCTGCTCTTAAGGTTCTCAAAACATGCCTTCCACAGCTAAAAGCATTACTAGCTGCACTCGGTGCCATAGATCCCTCCAACTCCAGATTGATCACATTTGATTTGGACAATAGAAAACCCAAAATTCCATCAACCATTGCCTTCCAGATTTCGGTATCAATTCAAAATTTGGTCATACATCGATGTATAGTCGATGAAGGGGCATCCACCTATGTTATGTCGACACTGGTCTGGTAGAAACTTGGGTCCCCTACCCTTCAATCATCTACCACCACACTATGCGCCTGTGATGGACACCCCACCAGAGCCCAGGGAATTCTTTTTCATGTCCCCATGCAGTTGGATTATAACCTTCTCCTGGGAAGGATTTACATGTACGCCATGAGAGACGTGGCATCCACTATTTTTCACCTCATGATATTCCCTCATGGGGGGAATATTGTGACGATGGACCAACTGACTTACCACAATCCGTAGGGGCCAACTGCACTATCCAATGTTATCCCTACTGTTGATACTGCCTTCGACAACACAGCTACCCCCTCATTGCTGGCAGTAGGCCTCGGGTTGTTCCCCGATACCTCCATGATGGATTCCTTCCCCTTGGTACCACCTCCACCAGCACCAAGTGAGACTGCGGATTTATGCATGCTTTCATCCAGCAGCGGGGCACCCAAGCCCCAACGGTAGCCGCAGCTGCACCCCCATCCGCAACTGCAAATAAAATTTCTAAGGAAGTACTGGGGGTCTCTCCCAGTCTATATGATTCCTTTCCTCTCCCCACCATCTGGCATCATAAGTAAGTCTGTTATGGATACCCGAGGGTTGTTCCTCGATACCTCCATGATGGATTCATTCCCCTTGGTACCACCTCCACCAGCACCAAGTGAGACTGTGGATTTATGCATGATTTCATCCAGCAGCGGGGCACCCTAGCCCCAATGGCAGCCGTAGTTGCACCCCCATCCGCAGCCGCAAATAAAATTTCTAGGGAATTACTGGGGGTCTCTCCCAGTCTATACGATTCCTTTCCTCTCCCCACCATCTGGCATTGTAAGTAAGTCTGTTATGGCTACTTTGAATTTACCAAACTTTACCCTAGGAATTCTAGTGTGGTACCTGGAACTGCCCACCCAACCTCTGATGCCCTAGGTTGTGTTGAACCCCATCCAACCTATTGAGACAATGTCACCCCCCCCCTCTTGGCCCACAAAAATCACCCTCCACACCTGCACCAACCCTGCCTCACCCAAAGAGGGCTAGAGGGGAAAACTCTAAAGTGGCAACTGAACCTCGACAGACTCCACCATGCGTTGTGTGCGATGTACAGGTCCATGCAAATCAAAACTATCAAAGTATCCCCATCCTTCGCACACACTTAGATTCCATGGATACAACAGAGAAAATTTTGGTAGTCATCCTCCCAAGTGGACCAACAATAAAAAAAAGTCTTTGAGAACAAACCATTCATGTGCCCTTTGTGGATTGTATGGACATTATTCTCACCATGGCCAAGACTTGGCCAACTTTTGAACTACCCTAAGTAAAATTTGGAAACATTCCCCTAAATCCAAGATCATTGTCATTGAAGATATCTACCCCCAGTTTATTCCTTGACAACCAATACTATTTACATGATCTCTAGCAGTAGTTTCCCTTTTGTTTCATCGGCTGCGGAAGATCCACCTGATCTATCTCGGCACCACTTACACGATGATGGAGAGATCTATAAGACTGCTTCCAGTTTTACCCCATTCCCTTTAAACCATAGTGTGGAATCAGTTCTTCCCATAAAATACCAGATTCCATTACCCCACCTTACCAATGACCTTCGTCTTGGTAAGGGGGAATACCTCTTCACTAGCTCAGACAGTCGACTCTTGAAGAAGTCACAAAACGGGCTCTACCTTGAGAGAGTCTATGCTTGATATAACCACTATGAGTCCCTTATAGCATAGTTTTTTCTTTTTTTTGCATCATTTTTTCCATGAGTCGGTGACCCCCTCCAGTAGTAGTTCCACGTCTAGTTTTCGTGAGTCCATTGTAGAACTCCATTGAATCATTTGCATGTGATCAGGTTGATATGATCCCTGCCCCTGTGCTGTTGGTATCCCGTTGGAGGGTGCGGTCCCACATCTGCACATGAACATAGTATGTCACACGTGTGATCTAGCTACCACCATGCTAGCATACCATCAGGTCCCTAGACCTGTCATGGAGCTCGAGGGCTCTCCGTATCTCCCCATTTTTTTATGCTCACATATGGATCATCCTCTACCAGAATAGGAAGTTGCCACAATTGTGCAAAAATCTCCTAGGTCGAGAAACGACCTTCTAGACTGCCTCCCTCCCTATTGATTCTCAAGTCTATTTCCCAGAGTCACATCAATTTGCATACCACCACATGAATTGCAAATTGTATGTTGAGCTAGATCTGTATCCATAGTCCTTTCCCTGTGCATCACTACACTAGGGGCAACACCATTAGCTACTAGTCAGAGTCATCCAGAGTCTGTTGGAGACACCCCTCACACCTTCGAGTTCGGTTTTTTGTCCTTTGTCTTTTGATGAGACCATTGTCTCATGTTTAATACTTTATTTTCTAGACCATTTCCTGAAATTCACCTCGATTTGTGTGCCTTTTCATGAATCTTCTCATGCATGTATTGGCATGTTCAAAATCCATCTACTCCATCCATGCTGCACGGTTGGTCACCTTTGATCACCTCCCATTGTCCCACCATGGGGAACCACTAGTTCCCCCTGGCTTGGTTGACCATAACAGAGTTTCTGTTAAGCTCTTTTCTGACTCTTAAATGAATGAAAATATTGCCAAGTGCATTCACTTCCTTTTCCACTCGCTAAAGTACTAGAAAGGGCATCTACATAGCCTCGTTTACCTCCTTTTGTGGACTGTATAGAATACCATATGAAAAGGACCACCTCGGCATTCTTAAGCCACGAATGTTTCCCTTTGCATCCTTTTATTCTTTCTTGGGAATTGGGACTAAACTCTACAAAAAATCTCACCATGGGTTGTCCTTAAGCTCTTTTCCAACCTTCTCATCAAGAAAATATCACTGAGCAAGCTTGGTTTTGTTCATGCTCATAAAAGTATCTGAATGACCGTCCTATCAGTATAGGTTTAATATTTTTAGGCCTGATTGGACTACTAATGGTAAAGAAGTCTCCCATCCCCTAAAAAGGATGGGCAAGCTATCCTATGTACACTTTTAACCTTTTTTCGGGCACAGGAGACTATCAACAAAAAAGATACCCCACTGAGCAATGAACAAATTGTAGAACTGAGCAATTAAAACTTTAAATAGGAAATGAAATTGTAGACTGAGCAATTAACCAGATCAGAAATGAAAAATAATGACAGGTAAAAGGGATTATTATTTTATATATAATCAATAACAATCATTCACTTACATAATAGTTATAAATGCTAGCTTGAGAAATCAAAGCTCCAAAAGCCTCTCCTTGAGTGAAAAATCCCACCCCAAAACTGTATGTTTGTCTTCCTTTTATACTTACAAAGGTAAATTAGTTCCATAACTACCTTCTAGGTCAAAATTTGAAACAATTACATCAAATTAGTTACATGATAACTCAAAATATTTAAAGACAATTAACCCAAAAATAACAAATCGGATTTGGGGAAATTTGGTGAATTTCAGAAACTTTGGGTCTCAAAGATGCCTTCATATCTATCTATCCGGGACACCTATGTAAACACTAAGAGAGGTATTTTTAAATGTGTTTTTTATGAACAAAAACCTCTCTTGTTTTTTAAAAATTATCCTTCAATTGATCGGAATACGTGCTGGACATTTGTGACTAAAACAGGAAATTATTAAATATTTCAAACCCTTAAAATAGGTCACAAAGATGAATTTGAATCTCTCAAATGATAACAGTTGTTGCAAAACTGAGAGAGATTTTTGTGAATGAGTCTGTTGTGGACAAACACCTCTTTTGTTTTCACACAATTAGTTTCAATATCCTTGTAATGTGCTCCCAATGATAATGACAAAAACAGGAAAAACAGAGTTGCTATAGGAGTCTCCTCATGAAAATATTTGACAAAGAACTAAAAAATGAGGGTTAGATTATAAAAAAAACTTTGAAGAAAATTTTATTATAATTTTTTGAAAGCTTAAAGATATACATATTAAATAATAAGTCCCAAAAGACAAACCTTAAAACTAAATTAATGAAATAATTCAACCATTAAAAGCATTAAATCCAACAAAAAATATTGATTGTCAAAAGTTCTTAAAATNGAAAATTAGGACAAAAAGAACAAATAAACTAAGAACAATATATAGTTATAACACTTCTTGTCAAGGAAACCTCATTGCCTTGATAAGTTGCAGGTCTCCCTCTGTCGACGACAACACATCTATTCCATAGGATAGACTCAAAGGTCCCTGTATCTTGGTTTCATTAACCTCATTGATGATTTCCTTGGACCACTTGAGAGGAGTCCTTAGTGCCTCTTGTGGTGGTTGGGTCTCACGTTCTCGACTTCAGCAAACATCATCGCACCATTGATATTCGTATAGGGTATCGCTCCATGCAGTATTTGGTCGAAGACCCAGGTTGTCACCTGACTCTAGCACTTTGATGAGACTATTTAGGAACCCAGATAGGTTCATGTCCCTTGTGATTCCTGGGTTGCGTTGGAAATAGTGATCAAAAGACCCAAGAAGTGATTCTATATATATTCATGATTGATGCAACATATTGTACCACAGAGAATCTGAATCTCCATTAGTGAGTCCCTACAGTTATGTACACCTCCAGATCCAGCAGGTCATTAGTTGTGAAAATATTGCATTCCATCTGAATGCCATGAGTCCAATGTACCAGTTATTCAAATCAGTATTGCATTTAGCCTCTCAGTGAGGCCGCCAACATGTAATTACAATTTTATATGATCATCTCTCGCAATTTGGAGACTTAATCACATTATTCTTTTTGACATTGTTACGAGCATGGGTATGCTCGCCTCGTCCATATACATGTCACATATTCTTTGTATCTCACCCATTGATGTGAACCATATTAATACAAAAACCAAAGCCACCATGTCTCGAATGAAGAAGCAATGCTTCTTCATAGGTAACCCCACAATCCCCAAGATCCTATGATGTTCGTTGACCATACGAGGAGGTCCTGCCCTCACACATTAGGGGGAAATCTGTTAATGCAAAAAATTTCCTAACCTGCTCTACAAGGCCTACACCACCTACATACATCTGTTTCCTAACCCATTGTACCCACACCCCCACATTTAACCTATGTTTCTCTCACAAAAGGCTAAAATAAGGCTTTAAAAACCCCCAAAAGAGCCAAAATAGCTCACAAAGGAGCTAAAGCCTCCAAAAAGGAGCTAGTTTGCTAAAATCCCTAAAAGGGCCTAAAAACCCGAAAGGAGCTAAAAAACCCTAAAAACGTGAGAAAAACTATAAAAGGAGCGGTGGGGGTCCCCATCACTAATGACTATTTTGGGCAGTATAAATAGGGATTTATAGTAAAAATAAGGAATATATTGTAAAAATAGGGTTTTTTTAATTGGAAATATGTATGGGGAGTGGGGCTAAACAAAGGGAATTTTGTAAGTAATTATCAATATGTAGTGAAATTAGGGGTATTATTTAATATTCCATGAACAAAGGCACTATGACATGGTTTCACTAAGTGAATACCCCATGCTAATACTACACTATTTTGCAAATCATAAACCAGCAAAATCCTTCTAGATTATCCCTATATGTTTATGTCCATAAAATCACATGTTACTATTGAAACAAATATACATAGATCAAGGGTTCTTACGGTAACGTGAAAAATAATATCTATTAAAAGAAAATGAAAAAGCAATGGTTGAAGGTGGGCCCCCCTACAAACATTGCTAAAATAGAAGTTAAAAGCTTAAAACAAAGGTTGAAACATATATATTATCTAAGTAATTTTTTTACAGCATCTCCAGATATATTTCCTTGTTCAGTATTACAATATATATATACTTATAGGTTTACATCATGTGTCAACCACTGAAAGAATTGACTCCCCAAAAATAGATACCATCAATCAAAAGATAAACAATTTTCATCTTATGGCTTGTTCAGAGCAGATATACATTAAAACAATTGAAACCTAACCCTGGTTTTCAGCCTCAAATATTCATATTACTTGAGGTTGGGGTTGTTGCTCCTAGAGCGAGTAATCCACTTAAGAAACCATCGGTAGATCATAACCCATAACGAGACAACAAGGCACAAAACCCATGTGTGCATTTAGACGAAGGAAACCTTCGAACACATGAACTATTGATGCTCTATGTTAAAGGTGGAAGAATAGGTGTTGGATCAAATCATTGGAGAAATGGAGGCAAATTGCATGGTAAACAGATATCTACCCCAAGTAATTAAATTTAGGAATGAGTTGAAATCCAATAAAATGAATGAAATAACTAAAATAATAAATGTTTTACCTTGTTTCACTCTTTATGTTATATTCTTCAAAAGCATATGGTTGGAAAAAAATAGATAATCGACTTAGATAGAAATCTAATTAAAATGCCTGGTTCTCATGTTTGAATTGAAATTGAAATTTGATAACAGACAAATAAAATAGGAGACCATCAATTCCCAAAAACCTTTTTATTAGAAAAGTCATTTCTAGCCATCAATTCCTCCATCATGCCTTTAGTCTCATCTTATTTCCTTCTATTCACCTTATATTCCTTTCTTATATAACATTGGGATTTGTGCACCTAGTTAGTAAACATGAATGTGGGACTAAATGTTTTCCATAAACTTTTATTATTTTCATCAAAAACCCATTTTTCATAGTTTTTTCAAGCATTTAACTAGATTTTTCAGAATTTTTAGGACCATTAATACACATGTTAGGTATTCTTTCCATTGAATGAGTTACAGAAACTGGGTTTTGGCCCTTAAGTGGTGATCGACTTGAAATATCTAGAGAAACCTTTGTCTTCAAACATTTCTTCCTTTGTGGAAGTAGTGGTCAGATGAGAGGTTAAAGCTCTCAATTATTGTGAAATTTTGATCTTCATGTTGCGGACGAAAAAAATCATACCATCACTCTCAAGGGTGTTAATTTTTTTGTTAGCAGATGACCCCTAATGTGTGAGGTCTGAAGCTATGCTGAGGGCCAAAATATTTTTTTTTATTCCGATACTCTTCATACTAATACTCTTTAGTGATGAGGGTTGGATGGTAAAGGAGTAGGATCTTGAGCAGAGGAGTTGAAAAGCTCCTATAAGTCAAACAAAGGAATAAGCCAAATATACAATATATTCCTGAGATGGGTATGATGCTCAGCAGTAAACAAGCATGGTAAAGAATAATACATAGTGGATCCATGTCAAAATCAAATATTACAAAAATGTATACATGCACTTTTGATGAGTGCAAAATATTTAAGTCTTCATGGTACTTTGACATGGCATTTCAGTCTGGCATAAATCGAGTAGTGCATTGATGAGTGATACAACTGTCTTTCTCAAGGTATTCAATACAAACCAATGATAGTACAATTTTATATCATGTGAAGACATGAGCTGATGTCGAGCATAATAAAACACCATCTGATTACCGGTCATTGATGTGTATCGTTAACAGATGCAAGAAGACCAACCGATAACGATGATGGAATCCAAGGTACTTGAGTACAAAATAACAAGTGAGAATATATGCTTTGATGTTGAACACAACCAGGGATCATTGATGTATACCCATTATTATTTTCTAGGAAACCTGCCACTAATGACTGGAAGATCCAAGGTACTCACTAGAGTTCCTAGATCCATTTCCTATATGATTATTTGACGAAGATAGGAATATATCCATTAGAAGGAGGAAATTAATGCATCCCTGATCATCTGAAATGAAACTGATATCAATAGGATGATATAATTTGGTAGAGATGTGAGATCCAACATTGTATATTGACACAAGGAATCCTGGCATGATTGGTTAGTAATATTTTAGGAATGCCTGACATTGTTTAACTTCCCTTGAACACATAAAATGACGCATAGTGACACTTGGAAAATTAAGACATGAGTAACCAACCATTTTGAAATTCACCCATTATAGATGAATTAATGAAATCTCCATAGATGATAGGAAGGAAAACCGATCGGTGGAGATCTATTCAAATTACTGGTACAACCTCCTAAGGAAAATGTAAATGGTGTACTTGTAACTG
The DNA here is from genome assembly GCA_001517045.1 of Pseudotsuga menziesii. Classification (NCBI taxonomy): domain Eukaryota; kingdom Viridiplantae; phylum Streptophyta; class Pinopsida; order Pinales; family Pinaceae; genus Pseudotsuga; species Pseudotsuga menziesii. Next base: position 33,210 of record LPNX010670117.1, read on the forward strand.
ATGGATGGAAATGTGACGTGTTCAAGGGTGACAAGAACTTATTGTTTCCATTTTCTTCATGATAAAATATGAATAGATTTGGTAATCTCCCATTTTTGTATTTTTTTGTATTTTTAAATTTTTAGTGCTTTTTCATTTATTAGCTCAAAAAAGAATAAAGAATGATATAATACATAAGAGGGAAAGAATGTTTCATGGGCATACACCTATGTTTTAAGGGCATGGGTTGAGCCAAGGAAATGATACATACTGCAAATAGGGGTTGAGCTAGTTGTGCACACTCTTTTGGATGTTCCCTTCATAGGTAGGCTATTTGCAGCAATATTATGTGTCGATAGGAAGTGAAATAGAACCAAGTAACTGCGCTTTTTTATAAAATATGGAATCATGTCCAAGTAGGACTGAGGAAATGTGGTTTTAATTCAGACTGATTCTTGCAAAAAAAATCAAAATCATAAAACACCATGAATCGTGGTAAACCTTCAACAAACAAATCAAGTAGTTTGTCATGTCGAATTCTCCAAAATCCTGATAAAAAGTAATCATAACCCAACCGTTTAGTTAGCAAATAGCTCAATATGTACATTTAATATATGAAATATTAGAAATGAATATGCATTATCCTAGCATTCAAATGGATATAACAAAGATAAGTAAAATACTCATTTTTTACCATTTTTTGTAGGAAGAACCTCCTTCAATGATGTATTTTAGAATCCATGGACCATTATTTAGTGATCTATCGGTTCTAGGTGATTCTTTCTGATGGATCGAGAAATTGAAATAGTTTGGACGTGTTTATGAATTTCCCATATATTCCAACTTTTATGATTTTTTTGGATTTTTTTATTTTGAAGAAAAGTAAAAAAGGAGAAAGTGTTTATACTACTCTTTTTGGTGTGTGCAAATTTGATTCCAAAATGTCATGAACTTTAACACATCTTTTGGGTTATGATGTAATGAGCTTTACTTTATACAAAAGAATGTTACTTTGGCTTTTAATTATGCTTTGCATGATTTTTCAATTACAATGCCATGATTTAAATGTCCATGCTTGCTTTATCAGAATGATGTATGACAAAGATGCTAATAAAGTATTTAGTTAGCTAAATAATCAACTAAACAGTTCAAACTTCTAGGAAAATGAATGTACTCAATGAATTCAAAATGACATTCTAGAAGACATACTTGTAGAAATTTTCTAAAAATTATAGGATCACGAACCTAATACTGATCATTTAACTGAGATACAAGTTATGATTCCAATTTAACAAGTGGTCCAAACCATTTAGGTACAAATTTTACTTTTCCTATTTTATCATTGTCATAGTCATAAACTAAAACCAAATTGCCTTCTGAAAAGACTTGAGGATGAGAAACTTACTCATATTCATATTTGACTATTTTCTTGTCTACTTTTATGTTTAATGAGGCCTCTATTCTAGTTTCATCAAGAGAATGAATATGGATGAGTCTATCTTCTTTTGTAGAGGTGTTAGGTAGGAGTTCACTAACTAGTTTTAATGATGGGATCTCACATTCAACGAGAAACACTAACTATTATCCATAAACCATCTGGAAGGAGTGAAATCAATCGCAGTTTTAGCTGAGATACGGTACTATCCCAGAGAGTTGAGAACAACATCAAATGCCAATTAGTTTTGTTCTTATTAACCGTTCATTGCAACATGCTATTCAAAGCCTTGTTGATGGATTCTACTTGATCATTATATTGGGGATGATATGGTGAGGAAAAATCTTATCGTAATCCTAACTTAGTTATAAGTTTATCCATGAAGGAATTGCTAAAATGGCTACCATTACTTGTGATGATCTCTATCAAACCTAGCTATCACATGATTGATGGAAAGTATGTTGCAACTTTTTTCGTGTTGTTTCATGTAGGCATTGCCTCATCCCACTTTGTGAAGTAGTCCACTGCTACTATGATGTAGTGGTGTCCATTAGATGAAGGTGGGTTGATTCTCATGTAATCAATGTCCCATTTTGAAAATGGACCCACAATTACCATAGGGTGTAATGGAGTAGGATTTTCACACATTTTTCTCGTGTAGATCTAACAAAGTTGACATTTTTTAATGGAATTAATGCAATATTTAAAGATCGTGGGTCAAAAGTATCATGCACGCAATATTTTGTGGGTAATTTCCCATCAAGAAAGATGACTTCCACAAGCTTATTCATGCAAATCATTCAATACTTTCCTTTTTCTTGATGAAATAAACAATGCATTCAAATTAAACATATTCCTCTATGGTACAAAGTATCCCCAATGATGATATATCTCCGTGCTTGGTGTCAGATACGACATCGTTCAATGCTAGAAAATTGAGTATCAATCCTTTGGGTTTGGAGATATATAATCAATGTTCCATACCAAAGATCTAGAGTGGCAATGAGAAATAAATGTATGTGTGCCCAAGACTCTTCTTCTAACGTTTCCTCATTATTGTCAGGTAACTCAGACACTAGTTCTGCAAATGTTGATGACTTATTAGCTTTAGTGTTTACAAATTCAAGATCAAATTCTCGCAAATCTACTATCCATTTTGAATACTTTCCCTCAATGACTTGAAAGGACAAAATGTGTTTCATGAGGTTCATTTCATCCATGATAGTAATTTTAACATGGAAGTATATAATGTCTAAGTCTGTGAACAACATGAACTGATACCAAGTCTAGCTTCTCTACCTGAGAATATTTGAATTTGGGGTCGAAAAGGCCCTTACTAAGGTAATATACAACATGTTCTCGAGATGAATCATCATCTTAGACCAAAACCATCCCTAAAGTGGATTTAGTTGCTGCCAAATATAGAAAAGACTCTCTGGTATATTCTAGGGACTAAGCACCAAGTTTGATACTAGGGCTTGTTTCAATGCATCAAAATAGCATTGAGCTTGGTCATCCCAGATGAATAGTGTAACTTGTTTTAAGAGATGCATGAAACCTTTTGAAATTTCAGCATAATTCACAATGAATCTTCTCACGAATGTTGCTTTTCCTAGTAGGCTTTGAAGCTATCTAATTTCTTTTGGGGAGGGAAACTGTAAACCGAGGAAACCATTGTCAACCATAGCAAACCAAAATCAACGATGGCCATCCTTGATAAAAACACGCTAATCCATAGAAAATATGTTATACCTGACTCTATCACGGTCTAACATTGTCCATGATGTTTAAACACATTGAACCATGGTTCAATTATAATTGAACACGGTTAAGCATGTTTAAACATGGTCAATAATTATTAAGAATGACTCAGCCAATGTCACCAATAATTTGACATGTTTCACTAAACTTAACCATATTAATAATATCACCCATCATATAACATCCATCATAAACCATGTTCTACCTTAACTAACAAAATTCAACCACAATTCACCAAAGTCATTCATGGTTAATGAACATTAACCATAATCAACCACCATAGTTCACTAAAGTAAACCATGGTTAACCAACATCAACCATAGTCAACCATGGTTAAATAAAGTAAACCATGATGAAACAATCATAAACCATAGTATAGTATGGTTAATTTTATTCAATTATTAGTTGTCACCCATTAACAACCATGGTAAAATAGAGTCAATGCAACTTAAGCAAATTCAACCATACATAACCAAGATTTACTAAAGTTAACTATTCTTAACCAAATTCAACCATGGTCGAATAAAGTTAACCATGCCTAGTCAATAGTAATGATGGTTTACTATGGTCAAACATTGTCAACTATAATTTGACACACTTTATCAACCGCGGTCCATGATGGTCAAACATCTTCAACTTTGGCTAGCTAATGTCAACCATTGTTAGCCAAGGTTCACTAATGTCAACAATGATTAAGTAAAGTCAATCATAGTCTACCATGTTCAAACATAGTCAACCATGGTTAATTAAAGTCAATTTTGAAACCATAGTCTATGACTAAAACATAGCCAACCATAATCAACCATGGTTTTAAAATGATATTCAAGCATGGCCAACCATGATGAACCATGTAATCTTTAGTAAACGAATGTCAACCACAATCAACCATGATTGACTATGCTTAAGTATAGTCCAACCATTAGTTAAACATGGTCATCCCTAATAAAACATAGTAAACATTGTCTCTCATCACTCTCTCATACTCTATAATAGTTAGTCAATGGAAAAGCATAGCAAGTATTCTCTAACATACTCAATAATGGTCAATCATTATCAACCATGGTCAACCCTAATCCAATGTGGTCAAACATGGTCAACAATTGTCAAACATGGTTAACCAACCATGCTTTGTCACCAATCTTTAACCATAGTTCTTATTATCCTCTATTGTAGCGATCATGAACCATAATGTACCTTTGTCAAAAACTAAAATCGATCATTGTCAACCATGGTGAATCATAGTCTAATATCATATATATTATTTAATAGAGAAACCACTTAACTTGTGGTTGATACACCCATAGGTCACAAGTTAAGTGCCGCTTAGTAAGTTATCACTTACTTGTTATTTCCTTCTTCTAGTTAAATGAGTTATCTGTCACAAAGTGCCACTTATCCATGCATGAGCTAAGAGTTATCCATGCATCAGTTGCGAGTTATCCATGCATTAAATACCAATTATTTTTTATAGTTTTTTTAATTATATTTGTTATTTTGAATTTGAAATGACTGCCATAGAATCAATCTGGACAGTAAACTTGTCCCATACTCATGCAATCTAAAAAAAGCGTAGATGCTTGTTTACCATAAAATCTCAAATTAATACACCTATCGGTGTAATTAATAATAATACTTCACCAATTCAATTATATTATGACTATGCTAATAAATATAACTATTTATATCATATTCATCCATAAAAAGATCACAAATAAAACTCTTACATTAATGAAACTTGTATATATTTAATTATTTTTATATTGATGAAAACAATCCCCAAAAATCTCATTTGAGACCTTCTAAATACGTGAGTTTCTAAGTCATTTATTATTGTCATTACATTGCTTATAGTTATTTCATTTCAAAGAATGGAGAATCTATGCAAGACTTCTCAATTCGAATGTTAAGTGGGTTATACTGTAAATAAATGAAAGATGTCACGAGTCTACCTTCTTATATATAAAAATTAGACAAAGTGAGAGTCCAAAATGGTACACTATAAATAACATGGTTATTCTTAGTATGAGTGTGAGTGTACTTATACCTCTCCTAATGATTTGTTATTGTATTTTTATAATGGTCTCGATGAAGTTTGTTATTGGCAGATCATACGACTTATACATCTTTATAAACTTGTATATGAATGATTTTTTAATGTGTACTATTGACCTCAGGACAAGGGCAAGCCAAATTCCCTGCATGTTGCCCTTGGAGAGAGTAATATATTTCCATTAATTTCCTGAAATTTTGTATAAGATAAGAGTCTAAGCATAGGCTGCACGCACCATCACTACAATTTAGCAGTGGAAGGAAACGAACCGAACGTGCAGCAAAAATCTATGATTGGTTCCCCTTTAGCATTCGGAATATATGTATTAAAAATGAAATACGAACGTGCAGCAAAAATCTATGATTGGTTCCCCTTTAGCATTCGGAATATATGTATTAAAAATGAAATAAAATGTATTTTTTTTCCATTTGCAAAACAATATTTAAATCATTGTTCATTACAAAAATCATGAACACGTACCTAAATAATGAAAAGTAATCAAATTTGGTGTCGATTAGATAAATTGAGATGTAGCCGTTGTGGTAAAACCTTGTTTTTTCAATAGTTAATTTTTTAAAGTTTTTTTAATTAGTGGAATTGGCAATTCGGGATGGGGCTATATGGGTTTACACCTAGGTGTATTTACAAGGCCCGAATCTAATCATGGTTTTTGGGTAAGTTTTGGGGTGGTTTCAAAAGGAGACTTTCTATTTATAATCATTTACAACATTTACAACCTTTCAACTTTACAAATTGCTCTACTCCCACTCGCAATAGTTAAATCTCTTAGTTGATCACCATACAACTTTTTTATTTACAACCATTTAAAAACAGGGTACACCATAGCGTAGCTAACCCAAGGTTAATCATTTATATTCATGCTCAATCAAAGTTAGTCATGATTACCCATAACAAACATGGTTCTCTCTCTCTCTCTCTCTCTCTCTCTCTCTCACACACACACACACACACATATGATCTCTCTATATAAAATTTAATTATCTCTAACTATATATATGGTTAGAGATAATTAAATTATATTTATACCAGCCTAGATCCAAGTCCTAGGCTCTATCAAGCACCGAGAGGGATCAAATTTCCTGAGGTGCAAACCTCTTCTCAGATATTGTACGCAAGGAGCTTTTCGAGGATTTGGATCTAGGATGGTTCGAGTCGTGGTCGGTGACACAAAACTGGAGTTTGATTATCATTATGTAATTATATATATTTGATGATTATCATATTGTAAGGAATAGGTTAAGTTGAAAACACATATATTGAATTCTCAATCTATCTTCTTTCATCTTTTCTTATCTTCGCACCTGGTAGTTTTTACATCTTCTCATATCAATCAGATGAGAAAGGAGGTTGAAATCGTAGACCTACAAAAACTTTAACTCGAGATATTGATGTGAATAACATACCATATATTTGTTGTGAATGCCATATTAATCCTTTCTAACATGTTTCTAAGAAGACAACTTAAGGACCATGGTGCTTGAAAAAGAAAAAAACAACCTTAAGGTTGATCAAGATGGATCATTCCTCCACCTTTATTGGTATCTATATTCTCTAACATTTTAAGCACCTCATCCATCTCTGGTCTCTTATTAGGATTTGCATCCCAACATCTTTCATCACATTTGCAAGAGAACTAGAGCAACATCGTGGAATTTATGGCCGCAGATTCTATCATGAAGTAAATTAACGCAAAATCAACTTATTTGACTAAGAACTCTAAAGACACTAAAGCTAAATTTGGAACTGCTTGAAATTGGACCATATTACTAATTGGAACTATTGTAACTCGGACAATATTAGTAATTGGAAATGCTTGAAATTGGACCAGGTTAGCATCATGTTTCTCTATGACCATTACACGTTGACCATCTCCTACAGTGGATTCTACGGGTATATTGGTTGAATATTGTCTTTGTTGTTCTACATTTTGATTTCTTTGTCATTCTACAATTTCATTTCTTTGTTCTTCCAATTGCTTTAACTTTCTTTTTCAATATAATTTTTGTCGGTGAATGTTTCGTTTTCTTTGTTCTCCTCATTCTTCTATTGTCAATTCGTCTAACTTTCTTTTTCGATATTCTTTTTGTCAATCTGGATTTCGTTTCATTTCCTCTTCTCATTCTTCTGTTGTCATTTTGTCTAATTTTCTTTTCAATATTCTTTTTGTTGATCTTCTTTTCGTTTCTTTTCTTCTTCTCCTTATTTTGTTGTCATTTCGTTAGATTTTCTTCCTTGATATGCTCTCTGTTGTTCTGCATTTCATCTTTTTTCTTCTTTAGTTTGTCTCATAGCATCTTCCGCATACACATCTTCCATTTTTAGTCTAGAACCTGTATAAAAATGTTGCATTAACATATACACTGAAATTTATGCATTCATGCATTATGAGCTACACTGAAATTTATACAACTATGAAATATACACTAAAATTTATGCATTAATATTAATACACCATACACTGAAACCTATGCAAGGAAAAAATGCACTACAAATGTTAATGGAATTCTATTACTGAAATTCAATATATTTTCAAATATGACACTTTTCAATTTGACTATATTTGCAATATATATATATATATATATATATATATATATATATCGAAAAAAACTGATTTAAAAGCATTTTTATTATGTAAATTATTAAAACATTATAATATTATATTATTCCATAAATGGTATATATGTTCAATTATATTTTAAAAACCTTCTTTTTTAAAAACATTTTTAGTATTTAAATTATTAAGACATTATAACTATTAAAAAATTATAATTATTAAAACATTATAATTTTTGAAACATTATAATATTATACTATTCCTTAAATTGACTATATTTTCAAATTTATTTTAAAATCTTTATTTAAAATATAATTTTAAAAAACCTTATTTAAAATATAATTAAAAAACACCTTATTTAAATCCATTTTTTTAATGTTTTTATTATTATAAATTATAAATTATTAAAAAACCAAATTTTAATAGTTATATTTCCTAGTCCCATAATTTAAAATCCCTTATTTAAAACCTTGTAATACTATCCTAAATGAAAATATTAAACTAAAATATATGAGCAAATTTGCGACAGCTTTTCATTGTTATTTCCATGTTTTGTCGTCTCAATTGCGACGATAATGGTTTTGATGTTTTGTGCCACTTATTTCGTCGATCTAACGATGAAATTTATAATCCATCTATATAGCGACGAAATATGGCCACCACATGTCTTCTATACAGGGGCCTTGAAAATGTTATTTTTTAATTGATTTTCTACGTTTCGTCGCTCTGTCAACAAAAATTCCGTCCCTATAACGATGAAAATACAGCCAAAAACTGCTAGGAAAATTTTTGTTTCCACACAAAACCGTGGAACAGTTGCGACGAACTATTGTCTCTCTATCGACGAATTCTGGAATTTAAACATAAATTTCTTCCACGCAAAACCGTGGAAAACCAATCTCCATCGACGAAATCTGTAAGTTGAACGGTAATTGTTCCACAAAACTGCATCGCTATAGCAATGGTATTCATGGAAAGCCACCCGGGGTTTTGATGCTTTTGCAATACCTGCGACGAGCGTTCATCGATATTGAGACGCAACTTGGAGGTTTCAAAAAATGATTAAAAACCATGGAAATGCACCTTCCTTTCCACGGTTTTGGAGCTTCAATAAGTGCTTGTGATTGATGTGCAGCGTCATGGAGTTTTTGTGTCTATGGACAAGCGAATCCACATATACACTTCAAGAATCAACAGTCGATAAATCAATACCTTGGATAACTTATCCCATTCAATTATTTCTAGTGGCATGATTATATGCCTAGAGTAAATTTCATAAGCACTTATTCAAAACATAGCATCTATTGTATATTAGTTTGATGTACACATTTCCATGTCGGTTTATAATTACTTGCAATATTTCCATACTTATTCATCACAACCAAATAGGGTCCTTACAGAATGGTCTTATTCACACCCTCTGTGCATATGAAAATTGTATGGTTTCATCTGGGTCCAATGTGCATCCTACGAACTTCCAAAGTTTTAATCAGGCAGACAGAAAGGTGATAGAAAATAACAACAACTGAACACCAGGATATGTAGTGCACCCACAAAGGTAATTGCAATTGATTTTGATCAAATTCTCCTTAGAGAGGGTATTCTGAGAGACTGAGACTATTAGGTTATGTGCATTTCTGCTGAAATCTCCAAGGACACTATTTATTCATCAATTTCTTTGCAAAAAGAGGACAACCATGCACCACTATCACTAGAACTGCTTAGTGCAAAAGAATCTGATGATAGCAGGTAACCAAGGAAAAGCTACAAATAGTCAACTTTAGTAGTTAAACGTAGGGAAAACCTGTCCAAAATGTGAGCATGGTGCACTACAGAATAGCTGAACATAACACTAGTACTACTTACTACACTGCTCCTAAGAATGCAATGGAAAAATGAGGCAGGAACTCTAAAACCCAGGGAAAAGCAGGGACTCATATTAGAGGAAATTTGGGGTCTAAAATGGGCCTCCTAAGGAAAATAATAAAAAAAGCCACATCACACTACAAATATGCCATGCCAGATTAAATCTAATGAAAATCTAAGGAAAGTCAACCTAAATCATCTCATTAATGGTAGTTGACAACTATATTGAGTTAATGTAGAGTTAAGAGATATTGATTAAAAATATTAATGAAATATTTAGATTCTCGTGCACACATAATAAATGATAGGAAACTTTTGAATTTTATAGTATTATTTTTTTAAATGAATAGACCACTACGTTTTATATATTTAATAAATGTAAAACTCAAATATATTCATTTATAATGAAAAGTATAATTATAATAGTATTACAAAATAAAAAAGAAATCACTATTATTTTTTAATATAAATTTTATATTAATTCATATAAAAAATATTACATCATATAAAAAAAAACAATAAACTATGTATATTCATATTATTTTTTATATTAATATAAAAAAAATTGTGGTTTAATGGGTAGGTAGGTAAGAGAGAAAAAAAGTAAAATCAAATTTTCTTATAATTTTAGTAACATTAAAAATAGTTTTTATTTTTTATTTTGTTAGTATTTAAATATTTTATTTATTTTTGGATGTAATAATTAAATATATTTATTTTTTAAATATTATTAGATAATATTAAAATTACTAAATATCTTTTATTTAGTATTTCAAGATAAGTCTATTTAAAACTAAATATTATCTAGTTTTCTTTTTTTAAAATTGATTAATAAATGTTTTTAGTATTTCAAAATGCTTCCGCTACAATTTTAATTAATGCGAAAGTTATGTTTTAGAGGAGTTGGAAGTAGTTATCAAATAAAATATTCTATATTTGTTAGTTAAAGTTTATTTATCTTATTTCGAGGTGATCTTTTCAAGAACTTAACCAAGGTGAGGTTGATATGGAGTTAGCTATTGTCAAATAAAAATATGACACATAAGCATTATGTGTCCAACTCAACCATAATGGTTGACCAAAGATATTGAAATTCTATTGGTTTAAAAATTCAACTCAATCCAGCTCATCCATGGCACAGTTTTTTATAAGGCCCATTTTAGACCCCAAATTTCCTCTAATTGATGGTACATCAATAACACAACAAAGACAGATAAGTCTGATATTTTTATGTTTGTATACAAACATTGGATATGAAGCATGATGAAGAGGCTAGAAGTGAAAATAGCAAAGTTATATTATACGACAGGTACAAGCAAGTCATATAAAATATTAATGCCTAGGGAGAATGTAGGCAATGCAAGAACCCTTACCTTATCAATCGCCTTTCTCCAGGTCCATTGGCCCATACCACTCGCAAAGAGTTGTCTAAATAAACGGAAAACCACTATGTTGGCTGGAAATTAAATAAATAATACATTCCTAGACCTATACACAAGTGGTCATTTTGATAGGCATGGAAAATATCAAAATACTCTATGAAATAAAAAATGGGCATACAATTAAATAAGCTAATGCTGTATGGAAAGTGTGTTCTTTAGGTAATTCCACCAAGAGATGTTGTTCTGGAGTCACATTCCACATGTCCTGTGAAGGAAATCAACAATCAATCTATCCAGCACACATTTTCCACCAGAATATCAACTCGCATTTAAATGATATATTACAATACTGTTGCCTCACTGATGTGGAAACTTGTCTTTGTATTTGACAAGATTTCTTTAACCATTGTATTAAAACGAAAACAACAGACAAATTTTAAAGTTTAAGACATAAATATATTAAATAAACATATAAATAGGTTTTTACTGGAAATGTGTGGACACTGTCAATACCACCATCCTGTCAAACAATATAAAACAAAAAATAGAAGAAAGAGTCATGTTGTCTTACTATATGAATAAAATGTCACTAAATACTCCGGATAAATATTTGTTATCTATGAAATGTTAACTTTCCAGTAAATAATATCCCACACAGGTGTGGCTCATTGGCGGTTCAGTTGTTATGAAGTCACTTGTTGTAAATTGGAGGTCACGAGATCAAATCCCACCCGGGTTTACCTGTGTCCCATGTCTTGCGAAGGGTGTGGGAACCTAGGGGTATAGTGGTAGCGGGAATGGATCCCTGGACCCCATGTCATGCGAGTACCATCCCAGTTCCAGTTTCTAATTCCCCTAGTTACTAAAAAAAAAAAACTTTCCAATAAATAATATTTAGATATGGAAATAATTGTTCTAACAGAATGCACTTTGAGGAGCTCATGGAATGCTTTTGTAGCGCACATATTAATACATTTTTTTTTACTTATAATAGAAAACTTCAGTTTCTTTTTGACTCTGAGACTCACCCCATCAACATGCATTCTACAACCATGTGTGTATATGTCATATAAAGAGATAGGAAGAGAGAGACCTTTACGAAATAGTGCAATCCCTTTAGATAGGTAAGGGGGTGAAAGATGGTGCATCTTTGAAACAAGAGATATTTTCCTCATCACAAAACCGTAGGATTGACGAATTAGTTGAAGCATTCATTGCCATAGTATTTAGAACCAAATCCACCTCTACTCTCCAATGATCAGAATGCAAAGAGCCACCCTGCAAGCATTATCAAAATATAAAATGAGTTTTAGTAAACATAAATTTCAATTATCTGCAAGGAAATACAAAAAAATTAATTTAATCCAAAAAAATTTAAATACACATGAACTGAAAGGAAACATATTGTATAAAAACAACTTTGCAAATTTAGCAATACAATTTTTTGCTTAGAATTTATTATGCATTCTTTAAAATATTTCATTTTAAAGTTTAGTGTATGGTGATTTTTCTTGGCCCCTTTTGTATTATTTATTTCTCAACTTTTCTCCTAACAGCCCTTACAAACTAGGTGATCAACATCTTTTCAACGACATCCTCCAACTGCAAAGTTAAACTCAAACCATTATGAAGCAAAACCTTGAACATGAATTTGTTCTCCTCGGGTTCAAGCTTGGGTTTCTTCTTAGGAAGCACTTTAAGGTAGCCCTCATTGTTGCTTCTTTTCCTCCTGGTAGAAGATTTTGCCATCTTGGACACAAGAAATGGTAAAACGTAGAGGGAATATTGTGTTCTTCTATCGCAACTCTTGCCTACACTTATAATTTGCAAGAATTGATGCATGTAACGGGATTTCGTTATTTTATACAGAGAATGCTATGGCTGGGGTTGATGTCTCACTAATTACTCAAAGCAATTATGCATGTACAACTCAAGCCAAGCTCTGGCATTCCACAATTGCTACAAAGCTCCACTCAGTAGCCTCAAAGCCACTCTGAGCAAACAAAAATAGTTTGCTATAGAACATTTGGGCTTCAAACTCCAAAATGTTTCCATTATCAAAGAAAAACTAACAACCGTACTATTAAAAACATTGACAATCTAGCTTTGAACTGTCAATTCATGGGAATTTTGACATGATGCCCAAAAGGAATGGACAAAACTAAAAACAAACCCACATTTTGCAGAAATGCCAACTAGATAAATACCCACAAAATCATATGAATCAAATCCATATTTTATGGTGAGGATATGAACTTGCTTATGCTGATCATAAGTCGTGATGTTTGCACAAATCAGAAGCACCGTCGAGAAAGTAAAATCAGAAGCCTCTTCATCTTTCCCATTTAGAGCATACCCTGCAATCATATAGCTCCACATTCTCTTCCTCCTTTTCCTCGATAATTGTTGGTTTAATTTCTCACACTGAATTTACCAAGTTCACTTGGACAACTTGTGCGTCATGATTGCAAGGATATTTGAGCCATTTCATGTCCACCACATCCACAAGAAATAAATAAACCATGAATAAAATAAAAACACAATAGGTAATAGCAGGAAACAAACCTGAAGGTCTAAACATTGCTGCCATTCTGGAGGTGGGGCAGGTGGTTCTAGAAGCATGGGCTCACATGCACAGGGAGTGGATGATGCACTAATAGGAAAAGTCCTTTTCCCTCCCTTCCTGTAAAAAAACATCATAGCCTGTTCCAGATCCTTCAGTGAAAGTTCAAAATCGAAAACCCCCAAATGGGAGGTGGAGCAGATCCTGTGCGGGTGTTTTTGAATTCTAATGAGCTAGTGCGTGGGTGTTTTTGAATTCTATGTTTTTTGTTTGATTATTTTCATATTTTATATGTGGTGTTTTGTTTTGTTTTTTTATTTTGCATATTTATCTTTTGTTTAGTTTATTTTGGGTTTTTTATTTGCATATTTTATATTTTGTTGCATTTTAAATTAATTATAGTTAAAAAACTCTATGTTTTTAATTTAGTGTAGTTTAATTTAATTTAATTTAATTTAAATAGGATTTTGTCATAATTTGTATTGGTTGCATTGCTTATTGTGAGATCCTATACATAAGTCCCTTCAAGGACGAAAACGATGATGATGACAATGATCATGATGATCGTGATGACGATGGAGATGACAACAACGACGATGATCATCATCATCCTTGTCATTGTCACCACCATTGTCTTCATCATCTTCATCATCATCATCATCATCATCTTCATAATCATCATCATCGTCGTCGTCATCATCGTCATCATGATCTTCTTCATCATCGTCATCTTCCCTATCATCATCATAATCATCATCTTCATCATCAACGTCTTCGTTATCACCATCATCATCATATTCATCGTCATCATCATCAACATCTTAATCTTCATCATCATATTCATCATCAACATCATTGTCATCCAATTCATCATCATTTCCATTATCATGATCATCTTCATCATCATCATCATCATTTTCATTATCATCATCATCATCATCATCATCATCATCATATTCGTCATCATCATCATCATCATCTTCATCATCGCAACTTTAGGGGGAGCTCAGTGAATGGAGACATCTACATGATAGGGGGAGCAGCTAGTTGAGTGAAAAATTAAGGATTGCTCCTAACACCCATTCCAAGGACTAATATGACAATTCAATATGATCCGAGGAAGTAATCAAAAATAAAATACAACTTTTTGGGCCCTATGAAGCCTCTTGTTCTTAGATTTGTGCACATGAAGAATAAAGACTTATGGACCTAGTCCGGTGTCTTAAACGAGGAAGATCCAAACTGAGCAGTTTGGTAGTTCCATAAAGTGCATTCTTTATAGGAGTGAATAATCACTCATAACCATTCTATTATAATGTTGTTAAATATGGAATTGGTGTTAAATCTGCCCAAGTGGCCTTAAGGAAATGGCTGCCATGCCTCATAGGATGATGTGAAAAATTTATTGAGAATGTGAGTCTCTTGAGTGTTGTATGGAGCATACAACCATGTCACTTGCCTCACAAAACTACGACATATATTTAAGGAAGAATCGGTCCCAGCAACCTTAGTCAAAATTGGTCCCAACAACCTTAAGAGAATTCCCACCACAATTCATGGTTTGAGAAGAATGCCCACACCATGGTACTGTCCATGGCTAGTTGGTTTGGATACCTATTCATGATTTGAGTTTTCTTTAATATTTCTTGAGGAGAAAGACACGGGCCTGCCAAAACAGGGTGTTTCACCAATGGATGTAAAAATGACTAAGTAGCCTAAAAAAGATGCCCTCCCTAAATTATGGGTTAGAGTAAATGTCCGCAGCACATGAGGGTCTTATAGATTGGTCTTAACCTACCTGACCATGTCTTCAGATTGTCTTGGAAGTGGATGAAGAAAAAGTTATGGACCTTCCAAAAGGGTGTTTTAGGAAGATTAGTCCAAATTGAGAAATTTGTCTTAGTATGGAATTGGTGTTAAATCTTCCCAAGTGGCCTTAAGGAAATGCCCACCATGCCTCATAGGATGATGTGAAAAATGTATTGAGAATGTGAGTCTCTAGAGTGTTGTATGGAGCATATAACCATGCCGCTTGCCTCACTAGAGAGTCTCCAAGGAGGAAGATGTCAACCTGCCAACTTTGTGAAACTTTGGAAATTGAGTAAGTATGAAAAAGTAGTCAAAAGTACTCTAATTGAATATAAATGCATGCCATAATTTATAGGAGAATATAAATGCCCACAGCACATGGGGGTCCTATAGATTGTTCTTTTTCCTACTTGACCATGTCTTTAGTTTGTCCTAAAAGTGCTTGAGGGAAAAGTTATGGACCTGCCAAAATAGGGGTTTGTGCTAGAGCAAGCAAAAATGGCTAAGTAGCCTTAGAAATATGCCTACCCTAAATTATGGGTTAGAAAATATTCCCACAACACATGGTCGGGGTCTTGTAGTGTGTTGGTTTTTATACCTAACCATGGTATTATTTCTCCTTAAGCATGTTTGAAGACAAAGTTATGAATCTGCCAAAATGAGGTTTCGGAATAAATTTTGGAGAAAGTCCTAAAAATGACTAGGTGTTGGAAAGCTGGCTCAGGTAGCCTTAAGAAAATGCCCGCCACAAGTTGTGTGTTGAAGAAAATGCCCACACCATATGGGGGTCTTGTAGATTGATATTTGCCCTACCTGATCATGTCTTTATATGGTCTTGGAAGTAGCTAAGGAAGAAGTTATGAACCTGCCAAAAGAATGTTTTAGGTAGATTGGACCAGACTAAGAAAATTGTCCTAGTGTTGGAAAAACTGGATCATGTGGCCTTGGAAACATGCCTGCCATACCTTATAGGTGTATGATAAAAATTATCTGAAGATATCATCCTACAACTTGTTGAAGAGGCTATCTCACCATGGTCTCATTTCTCAAAGAAGATGTTTAATGACAAAGATAATGGTCTGCCAAAACAGAGTTTCAAGCTATTTTGCACTATTCCAGCACTGGCAAAACTGCCTTAGTGGCCTTAGGGAAATGCTCGCCATATCTCATAGGCTAATGAGAAAAATAATATGAAAGTGTTATGCAATAGCTTGTTGATGGGTGCATCTAACCATGGTCTCAGTTATCCCATGGAGTGTTTTATGACAAAGATATAAATCTGCCAAAAGTAAGCAAAATATTATTTTACAATTTAAGAACACAAGAAAATTGGTTAAGTGTTAGATTTGGGAATTGAAAAGGCATTTTGAAATGCCCGCAAGGAGGGGTTATTTTGATGATAAAATTCGTCAGGTAGCATAGTCATGTTCCTTGGTGAACTAAATATCCATCCATACCTTCAGGTTGTCTTATGATGGTCTTATATGCAAAATATCAATATGCCAAAAATAGGAAAAATAATATTTTGCATAATGAGAACAAAAGAAAATTGACCAAGTGTTAAAAACATGAGTTTGAGAGGTCAGTTGGAAATGCCCGCCAACGGTTGTCTTTGTACAAGTAAATTTATCAAATGTCATGGATCCATTCTTTGGTAAGTTCTCCATCTACTCTTGACTCCAAGTCTCCATAGAGTGTTCACATGTGTGAAATAGGAGTCTTCCAAAATGGGAAGAAATATGTTTTGATGTTCAAAAGAGGTTGAGAAGCTATTTTGAAATGCTTGCTAGAGGTTGTGTGTGTTCCAAGAGATTTATCTTGTGATATAGTCTTGTTCATTGTTGAAATGAATATCTAGCCATGCCTGTAGGTTTCCTTATGGTGACCACATGAGGGAGAAATCAATCTGCCAAAGTAGAATAAAAATTGTTTTTACATGAAGTTAAACTTACAAATTTGTCCAAGTGTTAAAATAAATAGTTTGGAATCGTATTTTCAAGCGATCTCTAGATAATGCGTGTATCAAAAAGTTCAAAAGGTGACATGGATCTGATCCTTATTGAGGTGGCTATCCAGCCATACTTTCAGTTTGCATTATGATGGTCAAATATGCAAAAGATGGACCTGCAAAGTTAGTGAAAAATAATAAATAGAGTTTATTAAATAAGATGCTACAGGAATGTATTTAGAAAAATAAACAAAAATTTAATAAAAAGAATTGAGACAGAGTTTTGAAGAGACACATCTTACTATTGGAGAGATTCAATGTTTAGAAGAAGTTTTAATTGATTATTTCATTAAAACAATAAATAAAAAACAGAGATTCGAAGAGGTGTCTAAGCATGATGACATGGCTAAGTAGCCTCAACAAGATGCCCGCCCTAAATTATGGGTTAGAGTAAATGCCCACAGCACATGGGGGTCTTGTAGTGTGTTGGTTTGTCTACCTAACCATGGTATTAATTATCCTTAAGCATGTCTGAAGAAAAATTTGAATCTACCAAAATGAGGTTTTAGAATAAATTTTGGAGAAAGTCCTGAAAATGACTAAGTGTTGGAAAACCGGCTCAGGTAGCCTTAAGAAAATGTATGCCACAAATTGTGTGTTGAAGAAAATTGCTGCACCATATGGGGGTCTTGTAGATTGATATTGTCCTACCTGATCATGTCTTTAGACTTTCTTGGAAGTAGCCGAGGAAGAAGTTATGAACCTGCCAAAACAATCTTTTAGGCAGATTGGACCAGACTAAGAAAATTGTCCAAGTGTTGGAAAAAATGGCTCATGTGTCCTTGGGAAAATGCCCATTGTACCTTATAGGTGTATGATAAAAATTATCTGAAGATATCATTCTACCACCTGTTGAAGAGGATATCTCACCATGGTCTCAATTCTCAAAGAAGATGTTTGATGACAAAGATAATGGTCTACCAAAACAGAGTTTCAGGTTGTTTTGCACTATTCCAGTATTGGCAAAACTGCCTCAGTGGCCTCAGGGAAATGGCCGCCCTATCTCATAGAATGATGAGAAAAATAATATGAAAGTGTTAGGCTATAGCTTGTTGATGGGTGCATCCAAACATTGTCTCAATTATCTTGTGGAGTGTTTTATGACAAAGATATAAATCTGCCAAAAGTAAGAAAAATATTATTTTTCATTTTAAGAACACAAGAAATTTGGTTGTGTTAGATTCGGGAAATTGAAAAGACATTTTGAAATGCCCGCAAGGATGGGTTGTTTTGATAATAAAATTCATCAGGTAGCATAGTCATGTTCCTTGGTGAACTAAATATACAGCCATACCTTTAGGTTGTCTTGTGATGGTGTCATATGCAAAATATCAATCTGCCAAAAATAGGAAAAATAATATTTTGCATAATGAGAACAAAATAAAATTGACCAAGTGTTAAAAACAGGAGTTTGAGAGATCGGTTGGAAATGCCCGCCAAGGGATGTCTTTGTGCAAGTAAATTTATCAAATGTCATGGATCCATTCTTTGGTAAGTTTTCCATCTGCTCCTGATTTCAGGTGTTAGCAGGAATATTTCACCTTCTGCGGACAGTAAGGTGTTCCACTGGTCTGAATGGTTTAGATCCAAAACAAATGAACGTCAAAGGTTGAATACCCTCGCTGGATGCCGTAGATACCTGGAATGTGATGCTTCGATAGTAACCCTATGTACCTGCAATCAGATCAAACACACAAACACATCAAAGCTGCTAGAATATAATCTACTGATCCATGTTAGTGACTAAGGAATCTAACAACATATACATGTGAAATCAAACAACAACAGTAATGTGGGATGGAAATCAGCTTTGCATTAAGATAAAAATGGAGAAGTTTACAACCAATTAAGCCTTAGTTTTGATATGCATCTCCATGAAACCAAAACTTTCATCCCCATAAGCTTCAACTTTGCTCTCTATGCTCTCCAATGGCTTGGGCCAAGTGGTCAATCCAACAACATAATAATACCTTAAGAGTTCCCCCCTCAACCATGGACATGAGCTCATATTTATAAGGCTCAATGGATAGGAATGGTTGAGATATTTGTGGATGAGGTGGCCTCTAAGATCCTATGATGAGGGATCTCAAGCTCAACTGACCCACAATTATAGGGATAAGGGAGGACACGAGGCTCATGATCTAGAAGCCTTGAGAATCCTCTCTTTTTCCCCTTTTACCCAGGGTACCCCGTTTCTCCTCTTATGACAGAGCGGTTCAGGTAAGAACCACTTATGGAACAAGGGCAATAGGTGGTGGCATCGCTTATGGCAAACCGTAGAAAGGCGGTTCGAGCAAGGAACCGCTCATGGCTAACAGGGAAAGCGCGGTGCTGAGCATTTTTATGTGGAATTGACAGACAACATGGGTTTCCTCTCTAAGTGTTGGGATTAAGGGAAAGTAGGTATGTCAAAGGTCTTTTCACATGATGATGACAGGATTTTGGTATAACAGGATGCCCCCCAAAGCACGAGTCTTAGAGGCATACAATAAACAAGTGCTTTGAGAGAACAAGTTGTTGCTATGAAGTGAAAATGTTGGCTCGATCGAAGCATGTTTTCAAGTAGGCATTTGTAGTACATCAGTATGTTGACTCATAGACACAAGTAACGAACTCATAGCTACAGACCAATACAAGGCAAATCCATGAAAGGAATAAAAAAGCATGGCTACTAGAATACAACGTAGATCCATGTGATAGAGGACTCAAACTTGCACATAGCTACCAGACATACAATGTAGATCTATGTCATATAGATGAAAATTTGAGCATAGCCATGACCATACAAATGTGGATCCATGCTAGATATACAAAACTCCATCGCAACCTGGGGAAAAACAATGAGCGCTTTAAACAAATACCTAAGGTCTTCTTCTCGTCTTCCACAAAGTACAATTCCATCCATGTGATTACAATGATCTGAAGTCAAACATGGTAGAAACCACTTGATTATGGGCCAATGATGTAAACCATTAACAAGTGCGAGGGAGATCACCATTAATGTCAATGATTCCCAAGGTACTCTAGTACAATCTACTGAGTGCGAATAGATGTCCTGATGTCGAACACCCAGTCGATTCTATCGATTAAAGGTCAATGATGTGAACCTATGTTGAGAGCGACAGAATTTGACATTAAGGCATATAGATCTCAAGGTACCAAATATTGTTTCTAAGACTATTTCTCAGATAATGAGCTGATGTTGACGGGAAAAGTCTAGTCGAAGGAGGGCTATGATGAGTCCCACATCGACGACATGAAAATCGGAACATAGTTATGGAATGATGTGAATGTAGTAACCATAAGATTGACTCAAAAATACTTACACAAAAGACTGTGTAGACTGTAGAGGTAAAACTTCTTCAAATCCCCTTTGAACATCAGGCGGCATGACAAAAAGACTTGGTAGCATGATTGAACAGGACAACCACACAGTGCTACAATGGACAATGCATTCTTTTGAAAGAATCAAAGGAGTGACATGACTCATGAAAGTGGATTGTCGCTGAGATCAACTGAATACCCAATTGACTGACATGATGTGCAGACAAGTGCCATGTTCAAAGGTAACGACAAACAACTACCATTATTCGCAAAATGATTCCCTTCCCGTTTCCCCCATCATGGTCGATGAGTGCCTCTTTTCTATTTTACGAGTTCAAAGAGGGTAACAAACACTCGATATAGCTTATCAGAAGACAAGTCCAGACTGATATGTTTTACGAACCTGAGAGGGGAGGGGTTCATTCCCAAAATGGATCTCTCAATGTTTAATTTAATGAGTCCATGGAAAGAAAAATCGGTATCGTTCATGCTTAGAGAGTCTGAACGAATACAGAAGAAGACTCTACAAGGGTCCTTTTTCATATGATTTAGTCCCTAAGGCCTGAAAAAGTATAAAATCATACCTTAGGGAACTCTTCCAGTCATGATTGGCTGGAGTGTTCCTTTTTCGTAAATAGTCCTATCCGAACCGAAAAAGAGATAACCTACCGTCAAACGGATGACTCTTCAAATACTTTAATGAGCATGAAGAAGACAAGATCGCTCGATGATCTTTTCGTATTTATGAGAACTCCATGAGGTTTATTTACACA
This sequence comes from Pseudotsuga menziesii, assembly GCA_001517045.1. Taxonomy (NCBI): domain Eukaryota; kingdom Viridiplantae; phylum Streptophyta; class Pinopsida; order Pinales; family Pinaceae; genus Pseudotsuga; species Pseudotsuga menziesii. The sequence continues at coordinate 54,738 of LPNX010670117.1, forward strand.
GTGTCACTTTTTACGAGCCTGGAAAGAATCGAAAATGGACTCAACTATATTTTCGTGTTTAAGGAGCCTGAAAAGGAGGTGAAAAGAAGACTCCATGATGCTTCTTTACACAATGTCAATTTTTTACAAGCCTATAAAGAAACTGAAATGGACTCTGACCTTTGATACTGGGTTTAAAGAGCGTGACCAAAGTGTCGTAATAAACGCTCATCAACCTTTTCCATTTTAGGAAAGTGTGAAAAAGCCATAAACAAACTTCCAAAGCTTCTTTCTATCGTTCTCTTATCCTGTAATCGACTCAAAAACAAGTGTTAAATGCATTTATAACTAGTATTAAGGGATTATGACAGATAAATTTTGACTAAAATATGATTTTATATCAAAACTATAGTATATTAGACCCAAAAATTCCTATATAAATCATGTAAATAGTAAAAAATCAAATCATTTCACTATTTACCCATAGCATAGAGCATTTGGAGCACTTTCTTAGCCAGATATTCAGTAGCTGATACCGGGAGTTCCCACCGTCCGTTTTGAGCACTGTCAGTTGCAGGTAACAGCTAAAACCCTACTCTTTCATTTCATAGCATTTATTTTGAGTTTTGATGGGGTTTTGGGCTCATATGGAAATCCCTAAAACCTTAAAAGGGGGCACCACACATACCCCTTGCGGGATAAATGATACCTCCCGAGAACTGCGCATATAACATAGTTGACAGGCGATGCCACCACCTGTCTCCAACGGTGCACAGGCGGTGCCGGCCGTGGAGATTTTAAACTAATATCATGAGCAATAATAATTCATTCTTTTGATTTTTACTGATTAGAGATGATTCTAATGCATGCTATGATTGTTTTTGGCACGTCTTGGTTACTCAAAACATGGTGATATGGAAAGAAAGACAACATGACATTGATGATGCTTTCGTTGAGAGAAATGCGGGTTGTATTGCCGCATTACGGGACTATGGGCTCCTAAAGTTCTTCCGGACCCCAAGCATGGTGTCACACGAGCGGTTACTAGAGTACATACTGCAGATGTGGAATCCATAGCAACAGTACTTCAAGGTTGGGACCCATATTCTAATAATGGAGGTAGAGGATATCTACTTCTTAACTGGTCTCTCGAGGCGGGATGCCCCCATCTCACTGACAGGTTCTCGTGGAGGGGATATTACCACTTGAGAGCTGATAGATCGTCACTATGTTCCAAGGACGAGAACATCGGGGAAGAAAATCCCCATCAGAGCAGTGACAGATGGGCCCCTATGAATTGTCCCATTTACTATGCAGAGGGTGGCCGGGAGTTAGCATGTGCACCAAGATTCTAGGGTACACATGTTGTACGCCATAAAGGCCATGGAACCTATGGTATTCAACTGGGTAGAAGCCATGCTTCCAATATTCAAATATCAGCTGACTAAGTGTCGGAAGGGAGAGCTAAAGTAGTTTGGATTTGGCTCCATTTTAGCTCACTTCTTCTTTGAGCGAGTTCCATAGATGAGACCTCAGGTGGTCTTTAGGAGCTTGAGATCGCGGGACCCCCGTATGCTGAGGTGGGTCCAAATCATGGCTCGTACAGGAGCAGGTAGAGGAAGGGTGAAGTTCGGTGACCTGTTATTCAGATGGCTCTGAGATCAGATCCTTGTGGTTGAGGATTATGCTTACGCAGGTATGGACTTCACCAGAGATCCTGACCTACCACTCCCACCTGGCGGACAGTGGGGCGACATCAGTAAGAGGAAAGAAACTCTAAAATGGATGAAATTTTTTTATGTTTTTTAGTGTTTTATACTTTTTATGTTAAGTGACGAGACCTGTATATTCTCATGCAGATGTTGGAGTAGCGCGACCTGGAGGAGCTTCTCCGTTGGATAGGTGAGCTGGAGCCTGCTTTGTACCACAAGGTGATGATATCACTGAGGAGCTAGAGGAATACCTGGAGAGGTTGACCTTGGATATCCTAGATGCTGCCATTGATGAACTCCCGATGAGATATTAGAGATCCATAGTGAGAGTACCGGGTCGATTTAGTAGGCTTCTATGTAGAGTATCTCGAGCAGTGATGTGCTACCATGAACATCACTAGTGTATAAGATATGTACTGAAAGCTGACAGCTTCAGGATTTTGTATGGTAGTTTCGCGTAAAAGCCTATGTGCCTCATATGAGGTCTCAGGACCTATTTTTTGTAAACTTTTTGTATATATATATATATATACTTTTACCTGGTGTTTATATGTCTCAAATGGTAAATGTATTTTATATGAGTTTTATGTGTCTTTGAATGTTTAGTTACAATTTACCATGTTTGATTTCAATGTCATGAATGGGAAATATGCCAATCTAGGATGTAATTAGCTAATGAGTCAGCAACTACATTATGTTCCCTAGGGATATTCCTATAAGTGATGGTTTCAAATGATCTTTCTAGAAAATGTACTCTCCGGAAAAGGCAGAGGAGCACAGCATTTCTAATGGTGTAAACATGGTTTAAATGGAAAACCACGAGTTGTGAGTCCATCAAGACTACTAGATCACAAACATCTTGGGAGGCAACTTCAGTCAGAAGATCGATGACTACTTCATACTCGATGATGTTATTAGTAGCGGGACCTATACAAACCGCTCCTGAACTGACCAAATATTCAGCTGGGGAATAGAGGACCCAAGAAGCCGAGGCAAGATTTAAGGTGTGGTAGCAAGCACCATCAGCGAAGCTGTAGAAAGCCATTTGCATGACCAAAACATGGTATAAACAAATGTAGACACTAAACTCAAAACCATCTTGAAAATACTAAAAGCACACTGAAAGTCAATCAATATACATATATACAAGATACTATCCAAGAAAGACCTAAGCATAGTACCTTTTTAGGTACAACCCATTGCGAGGTTGTCCCAAACAGATTCCATCATAATCAACGAGCTCGTAGGCTCCTTTCTCTAAAACCTTAGAAATGACGAAAGGTCTATACCACATGGACTCGAACTTATCCTTCCCTAGTATGTCATATCTCTGATCATAAATCAAAACTAGGTCACCCTCATTAAAGATATGAGGTTGGACGGATTTATCATACTGCACTTTGACGCGTTTCTTATGTGCCTCATTAGCCAAGGCAACATCTCTCTGAGTCTCATCAAGGTTATTCAAGTACAAAAATATTTCTTCCTCTGTGGAAGTGTCTGGGAGAAGTTTGATGGCAAGTTGTAAAGATGGAATCTAACATTGAATCGCTAAGATAGCATCGAGTCCATAGACAAGCTGGAATGGCGTGAAACCAGTGGTTGTTTTCACCGAAGTCCAATAAGCCCAAAGAGCGGAGAAAAGAACATGGTGCCAGTTGGATTTATGATCTACAACCATCTGACGAAGCTTAGTTTTCAAAACTTTGTTAATGGCCTCTACCTGACAATTAGCTTGTGGATAATATGGTGTAGAGTTTTCATGGTGAAAACCTAGCTTGGCACTTAGTTCCTCCATCATTTGATTATGAAAATGGGATCCGTGATCAGTAACGATGGACTGCGGGACTCCAAATCTAGCTATGGTATGATTGAACAAGAAGAGAGCGGTAGTCTTACCATCTTCTGCATATGTAGGCATGACCTCAGTCCATTTTGTGAAATAATCAACGACTACAATGATGTAACCATACCCCCCGGCTGAGGTAGGCTTACAATGCATGAAGTCAATCCCCCATTTGGAGAATGGGTCAACGACAATGACGGGGTGTAGCGGAGCAGGATGGGTGCGCTTTTTAGGGTAAAAGTGTTGACAAGGTGGGCATTTCTTAACAGCCTCATGACAGTATTTGAATATAGAAGGCCAGAAATAGCCAGCACAAAGGATTTTCTGGGCTGTAGCCATCCCAGATAAATGACCGCCACATGCTCCAGAGTGGCAATCATTCAACACATGCTCAGCCTCCTCATGGGTGAGGCATCACTGGAGAATAGACTCAATCCCACGTCTATACAAGGTATCATTCAGGATGAGGTAGTACTTCACGTGGTGACGGATATGGTGGCGATCATCATGGGATAAATGTAGCTGAAATCGTTTTGTTTGGAGATAAATAAGAAAATATCCATACCAAGGATCGGTAGTGCTAATCAGGAACAGGAATTCATCTAGGAATGAATCACTAGGCTCAGATTCTATCGAAGCACAGGGAAGATCACAAATAAGCTCGAAAAAGACCAAGTATTTCTTTGATGTGGCTTTGGAAAATTCCAAATAAAACTCCTAAAGTATGAATATCCAACAGGAGTACTTTCCCTCGAGCACCTGACGAGTCAGGATGTAATACATAGGGTTGTGGTCTGCCAATACAATGGTAGTGCGGAGTAGAATGTAGTGACGAAACTTTTGTACAGTAATGACTGTGGCCAATGCCAACTTTTCCACACATGAATAGCAAGTTTTGAAAACCATGAGATTCTTACTGGCATAATAAATAACGTGCTCCTAACCATGGAGATTTTCCTACATTAAAACCATAGTGATGGTAGTAGCGGAGGTAGCAATATACAAGAGAAAGTCCTTTGAATAATCTGGGGGGTGTATCACGAGTGAATGAGTTAGAGCATGCTTAAGATTATTAAAGGTGCATTGGGCCTGGTCATCCCAGAAGAATGGAGTGTTCTTCTTAAGGAGACGCATATAACCGTGTGTTTTCTCTGTGAAATTGCACATGAAACGGTGGAGAAAGTTTGCCTTCCCTTGCAAACTTTGGAGTTCAAGGAGATTAGTTGGGGCTGGTAGATCTAGAATGGTGGAAATTTTCAAAGGATTGATCCGGATGCCATCTTTGGATACCACAAAACCTAGCAAACGTCTCGTCTCAATGCAAAAAACACATTTATGCGGATTGAGCCGTATATTATAATGACGGCATCTCAGGAATATCTCTCTAAGATGACTAGGGTGGTCCTTCTATCACTGTGAATGAGTAGGGAGGTCATTAAGGTATGGTTCAACAATATGTTTAATATCGTGAAACGCATAGGACATCGCGCGCTAGAATGTGGCTCCAGCATTTTTCAAGCCAAAAGGTAACTTCTTATATCCAAAGGTTCCCCATGGGAAAATGAATGCCGTCTTGTGCTGATCGGAGGGTAATATCTCAATCTGATTATATCTAGAGAAGCCATCCATGAATGAAGATATGACACTTCCAGCATAGTTGTCGATAATCTGATCGATGTGCAGAGTAGGAAAGTTGTCCTTAGGACAAGCTTTATTCAAATCCCTAAAGTTGATATAGACTCTAATGGTGCCCTACTTTTTATTGACAAGGACAACATTCGATACCCATTCTGTCAAGGGTACAGGATAAATAAACCCAGCTATGAGAAGTTTCTCAATTTCAACTTTAATAGCTGCGGCCTTCTGAGGATGGACTTGCCTTAGTTTTTTCCTGACAGGTTTAGCCATGGGATAGGTTTTAATATCATGGACCACAATGGATGGGTCAATCCTCGGCATCTCTTCATAGGACCAGGAAAAAATATCATGGAATTCTTTGAAAAGAGCCTTATAGCCTTCAGATTCATCTGCCGAGCAGTTCTGCCCAACATGAACATGCTCGATAGTATCAAGCTTGGCTGATATGTCAATTGGATTCGTCTGAGTAATGTTGCAAAGGTTTCCTTCAGAATCTGTATCTTGCAACAATATAGGACTTTGGGGTATGTTGACAATATCAGTAGGAAACAAAGATGCAAAATCATGGCTAACTGAACTGGTGTTGGGGAGGAACATGGATCTATGATGGTGATCCTCCCAAATGGAATCATCTGTATTCATGATCTCCATAATGGACTCATCGGAAGGAAAACTCTCAGAGAGATAATATAGAACAAGAAGAGAAGGTTCTAACCAGTACAGTAAATGGTAAGGATCCGAAGCCACTAGATGAATATCATCAGTGCGATCATCGGACAAGGTTTGAATAGAGTCATACAGTGCTTCGTGTGAACTCAACTAGGTGGACTCAACAACATGTTTACCCTTAGGCTCATAACCAAATGAGGCGATCATATGGACTATCGTTGTATCTGCGCTAGGAGGAGTGGATGGAAAAATCCCCATAAGGGATGAGTCTTTCAACATGCCTACCCCAATCGACTGGTAAGGAGGAGGGGACTAGCCTAACATGGGGATGTCATTAGCCCTGGAGGTAGTAACATCCGGTGTATAGAAATCAAACTGATAAATAGTAACAATTCTCCCTAGATGCAGAAATTGGACTGTTCAGAATACTGTTGAGGTGACAGCAGTCATGGCATAGAACCAATTTCTTCATAGAAGGAGGTTGTAATCTAAGGGGGCATCTACCACTTCTACTTGAATGGAAATGGTTTTTCCCCCCAACTTGACCGCTAGAGCTGATATGAGACCATGGGGTTGGAAACCCCATCCGTCAAAGGCTTTAAGCGTTGTAGTTGATGTTACAAGCTTGGGAGAACTGAGAGCCTTCCAATAAGACAGAGACAAAACTGAGGTTGAAGCTCCTTCATCTAGTACCGTTCGAAAAACCTTATTTCCAACTACTTTCATAATGATCTGAAAAGCAAGTTTATGCGGTAACCTAGACTTATGGTTCTCAACATTGAAATGAATCAAGTTAGTATTATCCAGGTCTAAATCTCCTAATGATGTTAACAAGTTTTTGCGCTGTGTAGGGAAACTTTGGAGTACTTCTAAGGTAGACATTGCACAAGGTGCCTGAGCAAGATCTTCAACTACATTATAAAATTGAGAAACTAGGGCATCAGGATTAAATACTGCCTTCCAAAGAGTATTCTTAGGTGGACGCAGAATCATGTCGAGAGTAGGCTTCTCGATAGATAAGGGAATAGTAAACAAGGATTCCAGAGAATTAGTAGAGGGAGCTTTCCCTGAAGAAGAATGATCTTCTTTCTTATTTACGGGTTTGTCATAATTCTGACTTTGAGTTTACAGATTGATGGTATTTGAGGACATCATACGAATTTTCTATGATGAATTGGAGTTACCCTAATTAGACATGTGGTCTATCAATTGTTGTTGAGAGGGAAAAGGATCCGTAAGTACTGTGGGTGCAGGATTGGACTTCAAAAAATGGGAGATTTTTTCTCGATGAGGACACTCCTTTGAAAAATGGTCACCACTGCATAGTAGACAGGGATATTTTTCCTTTCTTTTCCCTTTATCGTTAGCACTGTTGGTTGGTCTTGGAGTCTCCTATTGGTTTCCAGGTTTTTTATTTCTATTTTTACATTTATTTTTATTAGTTGACCTCGGCGGAAACCTTAAGAGTCGAAGGAGTAAGGGTGTCAGTTTGTGGTTTTTTGGAAGGTTTCGCTGCTGACGGGGACTGGATTGAACCAACAATCCCATCAAATGGTACTTCTGCTAGTGGCTTAGTGGGATCAGTGCTTGGGAAAGGAGCTTGAGGAATCAAGTCATAAAGGGTTCCAGACTGGGAATAGACCAAGTCTAGATACTAGGCTCAACTAATAGCCTGCTCTTCAGTAACGTCACTGCCCATAGCCACATCTTAGGCAATAGGAGGCAACAAGGATTTGGTAAACCAATCAACTAATAACTGATCCAGAATAGGGGCCTTAATAAGCCTTCTTCCCCTTCTCCACTAGTGAATATGATCGGATATGTGGGTGGAGGTGTTCTGTCACAGATAAGTTGAAAGACCAGTGCCCATTTCATAACAAATAGGGAGTTGAAGGTGTGTAAGAAACATGGTTTCCAACAAGCCAAAATTCATAAACAAATGTTGTGGGAGTTCAATGTACCACTTTGCGGCTGTACCGGTCAAAGTTCGTTGAAAGAGTCATAACCGAATGGAGTCATCCATGAGGGAGTTTGAAGAACACCACAAATGGAATGTCATAACATGGTTCTTTGGATCGTCTCCCTACTTCCCATCAAACTTCGGGATATCTGATGGTAAGTTTACCAGAATGGGAAGCCACGAGAGATTGTGTTGAATGGGGTCATTAATCAACTTGGACAAGTCAGGTAAGTCCAAAGTTGCTAGGAAAGGTAACTACCAGTTGGGTTGCACATACTTGTAATATTGTGATGGCATATAGTTACTAGTAGGACCATAAGTGGATTGAAATACAGGTTGCTGTGATGAAGAACTACGAGTAAATCCACCCGCATGGGGTTGATTTCCTATATTAGGACCATTAGGACCGCTAGGGCCTCTAGGAGGAGAACCACTAGGGCCACCAGGACCACCAAGACCACTGGGACCACTAGGACCATTAGGACCACCAGGAGGTAGACCACCAGACCCTCTAGATCCACCAGGAGGTAAGCCTCCAGAGCCTCCAGAACCACTAGGCAGAGGGCCACTAGACCCTCCAGATCCATAAGGAGGAAAGAAAACATGCCCCCCAGGACCACTAGGACCACTAGGACCATAAGGAGGAAAGTTTCCAGATCCTCCAAGACCATTAGGCCCCCCAGGGGGAGGACCTCCATAAGGTGGTCCTCCGGCACCTCCCACAGTATGTATAGGTATCCACCCCATAGCTGGCATGTAAGACCAGTTGGGTTTCCCCCATGCCGTAAAAGCGTTACTAGGGTATGGAATTCCAGCATAAGGTATCCCTATAGGATTAGGTGGATGATTAATATTACCTACAGGTATGTGATAACCATAACCTCCATAAGATTGAATGGTTATAGGTTGTGCCCTTGAGGGCTGACCTGAACTAGATGGGGGATTAACCACATTTGTATGGGTGGGAGGGACATAAACTGTAGATGGTTCTATATTAGAGGTCTATCCTTGACTCGGTACAATTCCGACGTTAGATAACATAGGTCATACCGGGGGTTTCCCCTCGGCACTAGAAGGTATAGACGAAACAAGAATTGAAGGTTGGGACCCAGGTGCAAAAGACCTGGGAGGATTAGGAACAGACATAAGATGGGAGGTGGTGGTATTTTGACCTGGGTTGTGGGGTGTTATTGGACGATCTATAATCGGTTCAATGGGTCTCATAGAATCAGCAAGTGAATGATATCCCATAGGAATAGATGTGGAACGTGATGGTGTCGGGCCTAATAGGTCATCTATTTGCTTGTCAATCTCCTGTGCACGGAGAATGGTAGCACGGTATTTCCTATGTTCTTCTTCATCTTCAAAAGAGTTTAAATGGGTGCTAAATGAGGAAATGGCGTGTCCTACAGGGGTATCCCAAAATGGAGCATTGGGACCAAAATCTGGATGGGTAGTATCATCAACATGACCTTCCATGGGAGAATGAAATGAAGTATTTCCTAGAGAAGGCTATTGGACCAAGGGAGGCGAGTGTGAAGAATATGGTCCTCCACTTTCTGCAACCACACTATCTCTCACTTGGGAGGTGGTAGCAGCTCCTTGGTCGATAGCTTCCATTGGATTTTCTCCTGAACCAGGAGTGAAATCGGGTGGCAAGCCCCGTACTCTTCTAAAATGTCTTAACTCAGCCAGTTTGTACAGTTCCTATCTAACCTAGGGTCTAAAAAACTAGAAAACACACCAAAAAATTTCCCTACACAAGCTATAGGTAAAAACAAGCACACTTAAAATGATAGGAGTTCAAAAAGTCAGGTCTCTCACCAAGATTGTCAAGAAGGTGCCACTCACGATATACCTTGAGGGTATGTGTGTATTAATCTCCCCGAATATTTTTTTCACTGTATGGCTCCAAGCAAGACGACCAAAGGGATTTTCTTAGATGGATAGGGTATCCTAGTGGGGTCTCCTGATATACTCAAGGTACGTGGGAGCTCGAACCGATAGCAGTGCTATTTAATGCATAACCATACACAAGGGGCCTTCCGATATAAAATTGAGTACGTGAAGTACCTTTCTATATACCTCAAGGGTACGTGAAATACCGTTCGATATACCGATGGTACATGGAAGAACCGTGCGAGTCCCGAAATGTAATGCGAACAAATAATGATAGCTCCTATGCTTAATGACACTCAAACACGTCTCTAACCTATCACTCCAATTGATACGTAAATTTTAACCTATAAATACTGTTGATTTTAAAATGGACAATTAGGTGAATGCATGGTGTTTTGACATAAAAGTAAGACCATGTAGTATGCTTATGCAAAATATTTCACTTTACCGTTGAGTATGCCTACTTACGGGAGGGAAAGAGAGTATTTTCTTTTGTTCCAAAACCAAAAATACTTCCAAACAACAGTATTGAACACAAAATCAAAGACAAGCAGCACTTTCCAAACTGATTTCTCTTATCTAAAAGCAATAAGAAGGCAGAGAATCTCTTTTCCTAAAAGAAAAACAAGAAGTGCACTAGAAGAAAATGCACTCTATTTTTTCAATTTTCTCTTAAAACATAGGCAAATCTAACTTAAAACTACCATATTTTTTATTTTGATTGAGATAGTACTAAATGCATAAGAGACAAAAGAACATGAAGATCCTGAAAGCTCATAAAGCCAATCAACGATCCACTGTCCAATGCTCAATGATGATAACCTAATCTCAGTCAAAATTTTCTTTTTTAAAGGAAGGAAAAATAAGTCCTCTATGAAAACAAGAAATGAAACTAAGATGCTAATTAAATGTTCTTCTTTTAGTCTATATAATAGAAATGAAAAGAGATCTTACTAACACCCTAAGATTTTCAAAAAATAAGAAATCCTTTCGCAAACACAACCAACAAGCATAGAAGCAGATGAACAATAAAAAAGCCTAATCTAGCTTTTGAATATCCCAATCAAACCAATCTTAAACCATAAAATTTCAAACCACAAGCATCAGATTCTATCACACAAGCTTGACAGTGCAGGACTGAAATCAAAACAACTTAAATTTTTACAAAAAATGAGGAAAAGAGGTCTTGGGATGATGCCTACTTGGAACCGTGCTTCTCAGCTGTTGATAGAGCAGTTCTATCCTTGCATCGCTTCTCGCTAATGGGATATAGGTGGTGGCTCCACATACTTCCCACTCTGTTCAGGCGGTGGCACCGCTTCTCTCCCACTACATAGGCGCAATTCCCTATAAAAATTCAAAACACAAAAAGAACGATAGATCAAGTCAGAAAAAGACCAGATCAGGGTAAAGGATGACAGATTGAGTATAAAAACAGATCATAAAAGGTTGAAATGATTCAGATCTGAACAGATCTAGAAGATTCAAACCCAAATTGACTGAGTCAGATAACAGATCTGACTGAAGAGAGTTGGAGAAGGAGCCTGGATTCGGACAAGAGTTGAAGAACTGAGGAAGATCAAATTGACTGATACATACATTCATTCTCCAGCGGAGTCGCCAGATTTGTTAGCAGGAATATTTCACCTTCTACAGATAGTAAGGTGTTCCACTGGTCTGAATGGTTCAGATCCAGAACAAATGAACGACAAAGGTTGAAGACCCTCCCTAGACGTCGTAGATACCTGCAATGTCATACTTCAATAGTAACCCTGTGTACCTGCAATCAGATCAAACACACAAACACATCAAAGCTACCAGAATATAATCTACTAATCCATGTTAGTGACTAAGGAATCTAACAACATATACATGTGAAATCAAACAACAACAGTAATTTGGGATGGAAATCAACTTTGCATTAAGATAAAAATGGAGAAGTTTACAACCAATTAAGCCTTAGTGTTGACATCAATCTCCATGAAACCAAAACTTTCATCCCCATAAGCTCCAACTTTTCTCTCTATGCTCTCCAATGGCTTGGGCCAAGTGGTCAATCCAACAGCATAACAATACCTTAAGAGTTCCCCCCTCAACCATGGACATGAGGTCATATTTATAAGGCTCAATGGATAGGAATGGTTGAGAGATTTGTGGCTGAGGTGTCCTCTAAGATCCTATGATGAGGGATCTCGAGCTCAACTAACCCACAATGATAGGGATAAGGGAGGACATGAGACTCATGATCTAGATGCCTCGAGAATCCTTTCTTTTTCCCCTTTTACCCAGGGTACCGCGTTTCTCCTCTTATGACAGAGAGGTTCAGGTAAGAACCGCTTATGGACCAAGGGCAACAGGTGATGGCACCGCTTATGGAAAACAACAGAAAGGCGGTGCGAGCAAGGAACAGCTCATGGCTAATAGGGAAAGCACGGTGCTGAGCATTTATGTAGAATTGACAGACAGCATGGGTTTGCTCTCTAAGTGTTGGGATTAAGGGCAAGTAGGTATGTCAAAGGTCTTATCACATGATGATGATAGGATTTTGGTATAACATCAGGTCTCCATAGAGTGTTCACACGTGTGAAATAGGAGTCTACCAAAATGGGAAGAAATATTTTTTGATGTTCAAAAGAGGTTGAGAAGCTATTTTGAAATGCTTGCCATAACTTCAAGAGAGGATCTAAGATAATGTTAATATGATTCTTAGGTATTACATAAATTAAAGTATATTAGCATTCAAAGCATCTCCCCCATACATGGTTTTAAAACCATGTACAAGGCCCTCCTAAACCATATACAATAAAACCATGGGTTGTTTAGGAGTCCTTGCACATGGTTTTAAGACCATTTACAAGTCCCTCCTAAACCACATACAATAAAACCATGGGTTGTTTAGGATGCCTTACACATGGTTTTACCATTTGCAAGGCCCTCCTAAACCATGTACAATAAAACTATGGGTTGTTTAGGAGGCCTTCCACATGGTTTTAAACCATTTGAAAGGCCCTCCTAAACCATGTACAATAAAACCATGGGTTGTTTAGGATTCCTTGCACATGGTTTTAAAACCATTTTGTTAGATAGGAACATTACGACATATCTCCCATATTGGGTTTTTTTTCTACTGGACATTATATTTGGCGGATAATTAAGATTTTTATTTTTTATTATTTTGTTAGTAACAAATGTTACAACATCCCCCTCATACTCGACAATATTATTTTTGGCCAACATAATCTCGACAAAAGTTACAACATCTCCCCCATAATAGGTTGATTTTCTCATCGACATTTATTTTGGCGGATAATTAATATTTTTATTTTCTATTGTTTTATTAGTAACGAACGTTACAACATCTCCCTCATACTCGACAATATTATTTTTGGCCGACATAATATCGACAAAACTTACAACATCTCCCTCATACTTGGCAATATTATTTTTGACCAGCATAATATCGACAAATGTTACAAGATTCGACATACATTACAAGATTTCCCTCACAATGGGATGTAGAGCGCCTCTTGGTGCAATAATCAACCATGGTCCACTACACTAAACTATTGTCAACTAGGTCAAACATGTTAGCCACAATCAACTTCTTCAACCATACTCAACAATGTTAATCATGGTAAACATGGTATTTTATAGTTTAAGAGTATAATCAATCGTTATCAACCATAGTTGCCATGTTTAAGGGTCCTTGCACGAAGTTGAGGGACTTTTTAGATGCAATCCTAGTTTGGTGAAACTTGTGAGAGTTGAGTAAAATGAAAACCATGAGTCTTTCTTTGAACTAGGAATTGGCGAGCCCGAGCGTTCCATGCTAATTTACATGCAGGATAGGAAACAAAAATGCTCTAGCATTCTATAACTACAAAACACTCTAGTGTTTTGTAATTACAAAACTCTCTGGATTTTTGTAAATTACATCAAAACGCTCTGGCGTTTTCTAATTACAAAACTCTATAGCATTTTGTAATTACAAAACTCTCTAGTGTTTTATATTACATCAAAACTTTCTACCATTTTGTATCACATCAAAATGCTGTAGGAATTTGTATTACATCTATCTAACGATATAGGGCCTAGGGGTTAAGGGCTTAGGATTTAAGGGTTAATTAAGGGGTTATATTATTTAGTGTTTATGATCTTTAGGAGTTAGAGATTAAGGGGATAGGAGTTAAGGGTTTATGAGCTAAGGGTTAAGGGATAATAAGTGATTAACTAGAGTTAAGAGGATAAGGTTCAAGGAGTTAGAGGCTTTAGTTGTTAAGGGATTTAGGGATTTGGTGTTAGGCTATTAGTGTTTCATAAGTTAGGGTTAATTTTTAAGCGATTATGGGTTAAATGGTTTAGGGGTGATAGGGTCAACTTAGTGTTAGTCGTGAGTGGTTGACGGATTAGAGGGACATGCGTAAAGGGGTCAAGGGGTTTAAGGGTTAGGGGATTTAGTTCTTAAGGGATTTAGTGCTTCATATTTAGGGGGTTAGGGTTTGAGAGTTTAAACATTGAGGGATAAAATGTTTGTGGATAAACTAGGGATTAGGTGTTGGGTATTAAGTGCTTAAAGGTGGAGGGGTGTAGGGGTTAGGAGACTTAGGGTTTAGGGGATTTAGGGCTTAAGGGATTGAGGGAAACAATGTTAGGGATTAGTATTCAATAGGCTCATCGTTAAGGGTGAAGGTTTTAAGTTTTAAGGGATTGTAAGAGATTAATGTCTTAGGTGATTAGTAATCAAGGACAAAGGGTTAGGGGATTGGTGGTTATTTATGAGCTGACACATTTAGCGGTTATCATATTTACGAGCTAATGGATTTAGGGATCTATGTTTAGGTCACCAAGATTGAGGAGTTTATTGTATAATTGTCAAAGGGTTAAAGGAATAAAGGCTTCGAGGTTAAGGGATTAATGGCTTAGTCGATAAGGAATTAGGGGTTTATGGATTTATGGGTTTTGGGATTTATGGATTATGGGTTAGGGTTTTAGGGTTAGAGTGTTAACTAGGACTTAGTGGTTAAGAGTTTAGAGGTCAAGGGATAAAGTGGTTAAGAGGTTTAAAGGTTTATGGGTTAGGTAATTAAGAAGATAGGGGGTATGCACTTTATGTTTTAAGGAATTAGAGTTTAGGGGTTAAAGGGTTAGGTATTAGGGAGGAAGGGTTTAGTTAAGGGGTTAAGGGATTTAATATTTATGGTATTTATGGTAAGAGGTTAAGGAGACAAGGGTTAAGGGGTTATGATTTAGTGGTCAAGGGATTATTAGGGATAAATTTATGTTTAGGGGATAAGATTTTATGGGTTAAGGGATTAAGGGGTTAAGGAATTTAGGGATCAATTGTTAGGTGGATGGGGTTTAAGAGGTTAGGATTTAAAGCCTAAGCAATTAAAGGTTTCATTTTTTAGGGATTGAGGGATTCAAGATTTACGAATTTGGGGATTTGGGATTTAAGTATTATGAGTTAGGTTATTTAGTGGTTAGGGGTGGATTATGTATTAGGTGTTAGGGGTTGTGGGATTAGAGGTAAATTTGTTAAGGGGTGTAGGTTTTAAGGGATTTATTTCTCTAAAGTTAGGGGTTTAGGGTTTATGAGCTTTAACATTAGAGGTGAAGGAGCTAAAAGGTTAAAGGATTATAAGGGGTAAACTAGAGATTAGAGGCTAATGCACATGCCTAATCGAGAGTTCCCAAGTGGAAAGAATAGTGATCAAGCACAAAGGTAATCTCTCAAGCAATCATATGGCTCTCATGTACTAGAAAGAGAGAGGACATGCAAACCTAGAGCACACAGGAAAATGAAGGGCACACTTATAAAAGGGAGGTCGCACATGAAAATGGAGATTAGAGGTAAACAATTTTTTTACCTCCAAGGGGTAAACTAGAGCTTAGAGGCTAATGGTTAAATGATTAGAGGTCAAAACTTACAAGAATTAAGGGATTTAGGGGTTTGGGGGTAGGGGGTTAGGTTTTAACAAGATAGGCATTATAGTGTTAAGGTATTATAAGGGATTAAGGGATTATGGAATTAGAGGTTAAGGACTAAATGGATGGGAGATAAGAGTTTAATTAAGGGGTAAGGTATAAAAGGTTAGGTTTAAGTGTCAAGGGGTTAAAGTGGCCAGGGCTTGTGTAAGCTAAGGGCTTAGGTTCTTATGAGATAATGAATTAGGTGTTTCTATCCTTAAGGATTATGGGTTTAGGCCTTTAATTTCTTCCCTCGTCATTTCTCTCTCCCGCACCCTCGTATCCTCTCTATCTCTCACCCCCCTTACCTCCGTCCATTATTTAGCATATAGTCCCCCGCTCTCATATCTCCTCTCTCTCACCCCCCTATCTCCATCCATTTTTTAGCACATAGATTGTGTGCTCTATAATGCTAGAGAGTTATGTAAACAAGAAATACTAAAGAGTTTTGAAAGAAAGAAAAACTAGAGTGTTTTGTAAAAAGGAAATGCTAGAGTGTTTTGGTTAACAAGAAATTCTATACTGTTTTGGTGACCAAGAAACACTATAGAGTTTTGGTGAATAGAAATGGTACACCATTTTTGTTGACACCAATGGAGGGGATTTTTTTTAAATTTTTAAACATAATGCGCAAGCATTTTTTAGAGCCTAAGACACACATTTTCATGCTCCGGCGTGTCATATATATATGCTTACGTGTTTGGTTCGAAATTAACAACCCTGTGTTATGGAATATAGTAAACCATAGCTAATTGCGCATTTCCTCCATTTCCACAATATGTTTGTCTTCCACCACCCTTTATAAAATCATAGACACAACTATATTTAATGAAACTTTAGCCATATATAGCATTTTTTATGTAGATTCCAAAGATGTAATTTTAAAAATAATTTTATTTTTTTTCTATTATTTCCTAATTTTCTTGTGTCATCACTCAAGTCAAAAAACATGTAGCCTAGTGTTTCTTCCCTAACTTTTTCATTTCACAAGCATATTTGAAAAAAATTGTATAGTGCACTTAAAGACACTGACCTCTACATTCTATAAAAAAAAACATTTCATTATTATTGCATAAGGACCTTCAAAGGTTGCACCCACAAAAGACATGTCATTTTCGAGGAATGATCACTTAGATAATTATAAAAAAAATGAAAAATTACTAATTTTATTTTCATAAAATAGTGTTGCACTAGTGTTATATGTTCTCTACATGCCTGCAAGTTTTTGTAGATGGAAACCATCATTTAGTCCCTTAAAGTATGCACCCACAAAAACATATACCTTACATTTACTATTATAAAAAATGAAACTTGACATAGTTATCAAAACTTTCAATACATAAAAATTATATATTCATTTAAATGTGATTCAATTTCCTACATTTCATCTTTTTTATTCAAAGCAATATATTTTGTGTAAATATATCAAAAAATACAAGTAAGTTGAGGGATGCCTAATTTTTCAGTTTTCTATTACATCTAACTCACCAAAAGTGACCCTCATTAGCTTGCACTCATCCTTAACCATAGGTATCTATGGTAATAATAGTTAACCACATTGAGATTTGGTAAACCATACCGAGCCACGAAAAATTGGGCTTCCCTCAAGTATTGACAACATGGTCAACTACAATCAACTAAAGATAATGGGCTGATGCACAATCATGGACTCCTTTAAAGACACTTTAGATGCCACATAATACTGGAAAAAACGAGAAACTATGACTTTAGGTGACAATTAGGGGTAATTCCCTAACTTATTTGAAGATGAAGTAAAAAGAGAAAAGATAGGTAATTGAATCAACTTTCATAATATATAGCATTTATGCAGACAAAATGTGTGTAAATGATTATAAAATTAGTTTCCGTGAAATTGGGTTTTCAAATTTTCAACACATCTTAACATATATGTTTGTGCGGGTGCAGCAATATATGAGGTAAATGATGTCAATTTGGGATAAAATCTTGCAGACATATAAAGGACATATGGGCCTAGTGCAACACTATTTATTTAGAATTTTTCCATGAATTATTTTTATTATTATTAATTATTGAAGTCACAAAATCTTGAAATTAAAACGTTATGTGTAGGTGCAACACTTTAGGGGCAATAATTAATGAAATCCTTGAGTTCTAAATATAAAATCGTAGATCTTGATCTAGTCTAGTGCACCATATATTTTTCTTGGGAAATGGTGATGGAAATCAAAAGTTATATAAAAAACAATCGATGTATCTATTTTCAAAAACTGACGTATGTCATTTAGAAAAATAATTATAAATAAATAAAACATAGTTTTGAAGGAAAAAATTACATATTTAGAATCGTAAGATAGTACTCTACAATATTCTATATTTTCATAAAAAAATATTGTGTTTGTCATAGCAAAACACACCATCTAAACTGAGCATATTGATAGAGTTCTAAAAGACAAGCAATAGCCCTGGTTTATTTGTTCTAGCCAATAGGTTTGGTAGTCCGAAGCTATTTTCGAACATAATGCCAAACCTTATTCCCGCCGATTTTTTTAATTTTAAAATAACGCATATGCGTTATATCTTATTCATATCGCATATGCGATATAACATATATGCGATATGATAAAGCTATAATGCATATGCGTTATAACACATATGCGTTTTTGCTTAACTAATTTGGTACGAGAGTAAAAAAGAGTAATGGCATCCTTATCCCATTGTAATACCATTTAGACAACACTACGATGGACACAAAAAAGTCCTATTTTTAACAATGAACGAATCCATGGGCTGTGCATCCAAGAAAACAATAATTCCTCCCATCCTTCGATCTATTCAGCTTCAAGGGAATATTTGCAAGATTAACAGAGAGATTGAAGACTGATTTATGTTAGCACTCAAAGGACATTATAAAGTCATTATCAAATGACATATATATCTTAACAATATTTATCATCCACCATGTATAGATCCAAAGTTTCAAGGTCATCATCCTCATCATCATAGTCATCATCCTTATCCTCATCGTCATCACCATAATTGCGCATGGTCTCTTTAGTAGGCATCGAAAAAATTTATGTGTATATTGCATCCATCTATTCAGTATATACTATGGGTATTGTACCATTATCTGTCATTTGAGTTGGTCCCAAAAAATTGATGCTAAATGTTCTTCCTAGTTCCTACAAAGGAAGTTGAGTTTTTCCATATTTCCTGGCCGCATAGAGTTTTTCACAAAGCACTCATTATTCTCTCCACAATTTTGTGTACTGCGCCTTTAGCCTTATAAAAGGACTAAAATTTAAACGTAGAAGTTCTAAAGGTTAAACTTAGAATTATTTCATTGGTAAAAGAATATGAGTGGTTGTGAATAGTGAATTTTTCATTATTGGTCCTTTGGACTTAGGTGAGTCAAATCAAGTCTCAATTTTCGAACTTCTATGAAATCCTTAACCTTGTTATACTAAACAATTACCTCCCCAGTTAATGTTAATGCATTCTATTCTATATGCAGGTTCAGAAGCAAGCATGTGATAAGTTTGATCCATCTTTCTATCCAAAGTTCAAAAAACGGTGCAATGATTATTTATTTATTAAGGTACACCTCGACCTTTATTTCAATAGGTTTCTTAATAGTTCATTCTTTATATGATACTGTGCTTTATCCACTATTTTCTGCTTCTACAACTCAGTAGAATTTATGAAATGATGGCTACAAGTTCAAGATTATCCTGTGTAGGCAATTACAACATTTTGAAAAATTGACACGCATGAAAGAAAAACACAACAAATCTTATACCCATGCCAAATAGGTTCAATGGGATGTGCTTTAGTAGTATTAGTACTCCCAAACATTGTATGGTAAACACTATAATGATAAGGACATCCCACACAACAAACTTTATACTTTTCAAAACGCAATCCCTAATAGATTGGTAGTACGCTAGGAGAGACATATTGGGAAAATCCTACAACATCAAGGGAATGAGGGAGGTTATGGGAGTGTATAAAAGGCATGTAGAGGATAGTGGCATGGAGAGCAGATCATGGGTAGAAGGGAAGGATCTGGTAAGGGGATGGTCTGCAAGGACGGGCAACAACAAGAGGTAACATATAGGAGTGGTGATGGAGTAGACTCTGTTGTGGGATTTTGTACTGGCGGTGGAAGAAGAATAAGTGACCATGCAGCCAGAATAAGAGGAAATGCTAATGCAACAACTAGCACGGGAAGGGAGATAGGTGGTGGAGAAGGATGTGACTCTAAGGAGGAAAAAAAACTGTGAGAGAAGGTTGAGCAACGCACCAACATGGAAAGTGTCAAAATTGTGCGGATGGAGGGATAATCGCGTGAGGAAGATGAATGGATTTTGGTAGGATAGAAAGGAGAACTGAACTCCATACAACATATAAAAGAGTAGCTTGAAATCTTTTCCAACTCTAAAGGGCCATTAAAAAAATACTGATTACTTCTTGCATGCCGATATGTGCCCAAAATTTAATATGGTGGAGTTTTATGGCTGAATCCACCCTAAAGTTTGCCTAGATTTGATGTTTGGGGCATGTTATTGCTGGTTTTACTCAAATGAATGCCCAAAACCTCCTTAAGCTTGCTCACATCTTCTTCATTCTTATTTTTATTGTTGTTTTAGTGCTTCCAATAGGCTAGGTCATGCCCTAACATGTCATTTGTTGTTGTGTGAGGTTTGAACTTCACCAAAAACATTGATTTACTTGCCCAAAAATGATGTTGCTTGATGTTCTAGTCCTAAAAATGGACCGAAATTCAATTCAGTTGCCACATGAAGGTAGGAGCATGCCAAATTACGTCCAGATGCACCCAAAATTAGGAGTGTGGCTCAACTGTCAGATATTTATTCACGATGTCTGAGTCTGAGTTTTAAAACATTGGTCCACATGACCACAAGGCAATCTCCAAAGCCCCTTCCAAGGGGTGCTTTCCTCAATGATGTTCACATAAGCACTAATACAAGCCTAGAAGTCTTCCAAGGAGATACTCCAACAAAAATATCCACCAAGCAATACACTCAAAAGACAAAGGCCAAGACATGAGGAAATCTCCGTCAAAGATGCAATACAAAAATAAGAAATGTCCATGTAGGGGCCCCCAAAGGCTCTCTTCAAGGCAGATTTCTCCCATAAGAAATGTCCACATATCGACTGAATTTAACCTCCACATACAAAAAAACTCCCATAGGGTCATCCCCAAGAGAAATGATTCCATAATATGATCTATAAAGGAGAACTGAACTCCATACAACATATAAAAGAGTAGCTCGAAATCTTTTCCAACTCTAAAGGCCTGTTAAAAAAAGACTGATTACTTATTGCATGTCGATATGTGCCCAGAATTTAATATGGTGGAGTTTTATGGCTGAATACACCCTAAAGTTTGCCTAGATTTGATGTTTGGGGCATTTTATTGCTAGTTTTACTCAAATGAATGCCCAAAACCTCCTTAGGCTTGCTCATATATGCTTCATTCTTATTTTTATTGTTGTTTCAGTGTTGCCAATAGGCTAGGTCATGCCCTAACATGTTGTTTGTTGCTGTGTGAGGTTTGAACTTCACCAAAAACATTGATTTACTTGCCCAGAAATGATGTTGCTTAATGTTCTAGTCCTGAAAATGGACTAGAATTCAATTCAATTGCCACATGAAGGTAGGAACATGCCAAATTGCATCCAGATGCACCCAAAATTAGGAGTGTGGCTCAACTGTCCGATATTTATTCACGATGTCTGAGTCCGAGTTTTAAAACATTGGTCCACATGACCACAAGGCAATCTCCAAAGCCCCTTCCAAAGGGTGCTTTACTCAATGATGTTCACATAAGCACTAATACAAGCCTAGAAGCCTTCCAAGTGGCTCCACAAAGGATATACTCCAACAACAATATCCACCAAGCAATACACTCAAAAGACAAAGGCCAAGACATGAGGAAATCTCCGTCAAAGATGCAATACAAAAATAAGAAATGTCCATGTAGTGGCCCCCAAAGGCTCTCTTCAAGGCAGATTTCTCCCATAAGAAATGTCCACATATCGACTGAATTTAACCTCCACATACAAAAAAACTCCCATAAGGTCATCCCCAAGAGAAATAATTCCATAATATGATCTATAAAGGAGAACTGCACTCCATACAACATATAAAATAGTAGCTCGAAATCTTTTCCAACTCTAAAGTCCTATTAAAAAAAGACTGATTACTTCTTGCATGCCGATATGTGCCCATAATTTAATATGGTGGAGTTTTATGGCTGAATCCACCCTAAAGTTTGCCTAGATTTTATGTTTGGGGCATTTTCTTGCTAGTTTTACTCAAATGAATGCCCAAAACCTCCTTAAGTTTGCTCATATCTACTTCATTCTTATTTTTATTGTTGTTTTAGTGCTGCCAATAG
This sequence comes from Pseudotsuga menziesii, assembly GCA_001517045.1. Taxonomy (NCBI): domain Eukaryota; kingdom Viridiplantae; phylum Streptophyta; class Pinopsida; order Pinales; family Pinaceae; genus Pseudotsuga; species Pseudotsuga menziesii. The sequence goes on from LPNX010670117.1 coordinate 76,811, forward strand.
GCTAGGTCGTGCCCTAACATGTTGTTTGTTGCTGTGTGAGGTTTGAACTTCACCAAAAACATTGATTTGCTTGCCCAGAAATGATGTTGCTTGATGTTCTAGTCCTAAAAATGGACCAGATATTGTGTTATTTAACAAATTGATGTCAATTTTTCAAAGCTGCCGAAAGTGCAGAAGCTTGTTCTTATAAGGAAGGCAATGGAAGGAGAAATATTGACTGCTGTGGAGGTCATCCCTAAGAGTGAGTCACAACAAAGCATTTGGGAGAAGTACAGAAAAGATGTTAAATATCAATGGTATGTCATAGATATTTCACTGTTACTTCTATTTAGATTATTAGTGTTCTTGTCATGTCTTCCCATGTTTGGGGTTCATGAGTTTCCTTCTAATGGGCATGTTACGATCATCTATCTGGAGTTGCACAGACTTTTGATCCCTTTCTTTTACAATGCTCATGCTCATACAAAGTGCGTCTAGAGGATGTTGGATGTTTCTTACGGATGTTGGATAGTTTGTTGTCTTTCTTTGCCTATAGATCTATAATTAGATTAAATGCATAGAATAAAGAACACATGCATATTTGCATGTCTTAATACAAATAAATTTTGTATAAGAGATGCTTATAATATGGAAGACCATTACTTTCAAGGATTTTAATTTTTCTCCTAACTCATACACTTACATACATCCATACATGCACACACAACAGTTTTGTTGTTGAGTTAGAATCTCAAAACACATAGAACTTGTATTTTTAAAGTCCATGACCTATTGATTCTTTATTCAAATAATGTTGTGATTCTTTTCTATATTACACTATGTGGTCTTGTGGCCTTTGTATTGTTGTTGAACTCTGATTTTTTCAACTGTGTTTCAGGTATTCTAATTCCTCCAAAATTATATTCACTTATGAAACATTGGTTTTGGAAAATTAGGGTGACAGGTCTCAAATTGTGTTGACCACTTTGTTGTGTCTACGACCTTGCAATTTTGGAGGTTTTCTTCTTGTGTCCTTTCATCCCCACAACTTTTCTATTTCAGATTCTTGCAGTTCTGCAAGACGATGAACTTGCACAATAAAATTCTCTCATTTTGACCTAGATTCGTCCTCCCCTATCTAAACCCCATGTGATCCTCAAATGTAAAGTTGAATGTTGTATTATTTAATATTAAGTGAAAAAAATTGAACTATTTCCAAAACCCCCACCTCCCTTCATTCTCTAAGGTTCAATTTTATACAATGATCTTTGAATTTAAATTGGCACATCTAATTCCGATGGGAAAGAAATTGAATTGTCCATTACTAAAATTGTTGGTATTTAGAACCCCATAAATCAAATTAGTCTTCATCATCACAAATATGGAACTCATGAATTGTTCATTAACGTTCCTGAGAAAAATTTCAATTTGAGATTGTTTGTTGATAAACCCCTTTTGAAATTTTGAATAGTTCAAGCAAACATTTGTTCTTTTCTATGTAAACTTTCCTTTATTCATTCCTTCTCCATGTCTCTTCACTAATTTTTACTTTGAATCCCATTATTCTCTTTTTCGTTTTGTGTTGTTTTTGTTAGTTCTTATTTCACATTCTCTTCGTTAGCTATTATTAAATGGATTCATGAAGCTATGTTGCGTGGAGGCACCCCCCTCTTCGCCCCTGCTCCAAAAATTGGCAGGATTCATGAAGCTAAAGGATTCCTGAAGCTATGTTGATGAAGTGATGGAATGCCCCTTCAAAATATCTTGATGGAACAATCATTAGTAAGATGAGAAACCCTTGAACTTCATCTACCTCCTTGTGGCCTTATCAATTGTGGAAACCGGTATTATCCTATTTCTTGTTGACATCTTACTAATTTTTAGATTATAAATAATGCACATAATATAAATCAACTTTGTTGGTGTTAATTGTTAAAATATTCAATATATCATATATGCTGCACATAGTAGACATCTTATTTTAGTAACCATTCATGAGTTCTTCTCTTACCATCCCATTGTTGAACAAAATCACCTCATCAATGAATAAGAACATGTATGTAGCAACACACACATCCTCAATTGGATTCTACAACTATTTCTTAAACACATCCCGGATTCTTTGTCCATATCAAGTTTAGGTTATTAGTTATGCATGAATACATTATGTTGTTCTCTAAGAATCTTTTGCAGACCACTTTAATAGATTGCGTAATTGTTTAGGATATTTTGTTGCCTGAGCATGGTAGATTTTTGTGCTTATTAGTGTGGTTGAAAAAATAAATTGGATTTTAAGCATGAATGTATTTGGATCTTATTGTCTTTTATTAGAATTACAAATGATGAAATCTATGTGTTAATATTTCTCCTCTTCTCGATTCTTAAAGGGTGCTAGCTCAATGGAAGAGCACCTGCTTTACAAGCAGGAGGTTGTCGGTTCGATTCCTCCATGCCCTAATGATATTGGAATGTATTTCTAAAGGTAAAAAATGTACTAGTGCAAGATAGATGCAATATTAGATGCAACACTAAATGCAAAACAAGATGTAAAATTTGACGTCACACTAAACACAAAAGTGGATGCAAAAGTTGACCTTATGTCAAACATAAATATAGACACAAAAATGGATGTCATACTGTTGGAATATAATCCGTCGGGATTATACAATATGCAAATATTGTAAATATATTCTGAATGTGAATAGTCATGTAGGAATATGAATAGGTTGGTTGGAAATTGAATCACAACCGACATATGAATTGTATAAATATATGCATTAGAAATGGAATAAGATGAATCGGGAGTTATTATCCAACAGTGGTATTAGAGCACCACAAGCCATAACTCCTGGCTGCATTTCAGTCCTGGCATTCTGTTCAGGCTGCCTGCTCCGTCAGTCTGCCAGTTGCATGCATTTCTCCTGCCAGCCTACATACATTCATTGTATGCGTTACAGTTCCAAAACAAGGCACTTATTTTCTGTGTAAGAACGTTTCATATCCCTCGATCTAGCCATTATTTGATTCGAATTTTCAAAAACAAGTGTTGTTCCGTGAGATGCAATATTGTATTTACTTTATTGAAGTATCCCATGTTCGTAGATGCTACTGACAAATCGTCTCAATACTGAATTTAATGAGGTGTGAAACTGTATCTACTTCACTGTAATTTCTCATATTGAAAGGTGTCGCTTACACATATTGAGCTGAGCACCATTTGAAAAACGGTGCTAAGTGCTCCTCCATCTTCAGATAGCTTTGTTCCTATTTCAATCTGTTTAGAACCAGTGGCTACAAGCCCTTCAACCCCACGCACAATGTCTCTTTGAAAATGCTTTCCCGTTCGAGTAGATATATAAATTTTCTCAAGTAGTTGGTGCCACTTAAACTCTGCCTTGTCCGTAACTACTATTTCAGAATTTCCATATTCACTCCCACTAAATTGTTTAAACAACAGTGGGTGTTGTCTGTGTTGAAGACTTAATTGTTGGAGTTGAGAGTTGAGGCTCGACCTCCTCCTCCATGTACTGCTGCGAGCTACCTTGGCTTTGAGAGAAATGAGACCAGCATAAAGATGTGTTTTGACAGCAAGATGTTAACTCCACGTTGAAGATTTTGTGTTTTGACAGCCATCGATATTTATTGTGGAGAGTGTTCATGCCACTCCTTCTCCATGTGCGTGGGAACTTTACAACTTTGAATGCTGCGAGTTGATACTGTGTGAAGACTGTTCTCTTCAAATACATGAAGACTGTTCTCTTCAAGAGCGTGGAGGTAAAAATTTTGGTGTGATTGTTGGATTACACAAACCCTAATTTCTGCCCTAAATCTATGTGTTGGAGATTGAATGAAAGGTATGCAAATATTTTTCCCTGTGAGTGAAGTGTGTATGATAGGAATTGTTGTATGAGTTATGATGATGTGTATTTGATGAGCCCATACTTGATGTCTAAGCCACGAATGATAAGTTGTTGCCTATGAGCCATGATTTTTGATGAGTCGCGACTGCTATGAATTTGATGCTGGGAGTTTGAATTTAACCCTGGAACATTGCTGGGACATCCTTCAGCTGTATGCAAAGGTTCATTTATGTCTTCCTAGAGATTTCTAGACTAAAAGCCAATGCGCAGTGAGATAAATCTGGATAATCGAAGTTATAGTTTTCTGGAGTTTAACAAACGAACCTGTGCAGAATTCTTTTGTTTGTTTGTTTCAGAAATATTTATAGAATCTCTTTGGCTAAGCTGTTGTACTATGAATATTGTTGGCTGAATATTCACACCATTACCAATTGCATTAAGACCCTGAAGGCTGCGTTCTAATTTCTATTTTCTGAAGCTGTGAATTGATACTGAATTTCTTCTCCCTAAATTGCTGCGAACTGAAGCTGTGATACTATCATTGTATCACTTTAAAACTTGAAGTTGAGATATTAAGATTGTAAATCACCTTGGCAGAGACTGTAGACCTGCAAGGTTATTGTTTTTCTATTATCTCATTCTCTTTGTCATATTAAGTTCATTATTGTAAATTACACTAGTAGTTACAAAAGATGCAATCTATAACATCTGTAGTTGGTGCCACTCTCTCTGGCAAAGAGAGAGGCATAGAAAGAAGAAACTTCATAGGTAGAGGAGGCAGAAACAACTCCAGCAAAAGATCATATTTGCAGTGCAAGCGTTTTGGAAAGACTGGACACACATCAGATCAGTGTTGGGCTTCGTGGGACTCCATCAAAGACAGACATAACCAGAAGAAAGATGACAATAAGAACCAAGATGCTAGTAAATATTCAGATTCTACTCATTGTATTGTTGCACATTGTAATCTTGGTATTAATGAAATGATTTCATTTTCATCTTACGCAGATTGTTGGCTACTTGATACTAGTGCAACATCACACATGACCTTTAGAAAAGACTATTTTGAAGAACTTAATGAAACAATAAATGGCATAGTTTACTTTGCAGATAAGTCAAGTCTTAAACCAAAGGGAATGGGCACCATTTGGCTGAAGATGCCTGGATTGCCTGATTTCTTGTTGAAGAATGTTCTTTATCTTCCATAGTTGCAGAGAAACCTGCTGTCCTTAGTGTAGATTTGACAGCAAGGCCATTCCATCCACATGTTTGATGGAATCGTAGAAATAATAAAGTCCTCTAACAACCAAGTCATCATGACTGGATATGAAGATGGGAAGCTGTTGAAGCTAAAGGGTTCATCTGCAAGGGTTCAGAACTATGCCTACCTCTCTCAGCATGGAGAAGGTAATTTGTCATCAAGTTTATTGTGGCATGCAATATTTGGTCATTTGAATTATAACAGTCTTCGTTTGTTTAGAAAGAATGGTGTATTTGGTTTTCCCACCATTCCCAAAGAGAAGAGCAAATGTGATGCATGTATATTAGGGAAACATAGTAAGCTGCCATTCCATGAATCTAATTTCAAAGCAAGTAGGAAATTAGAATTAGTGCATTCTGATTTATGTGGCCCAATGCCAACTCCTTCTGCTAATGGGAATAAGTATTTTATGACCTTTGTTGATGACTACTCAATAATGTGCTGGATTTACTATTTAAAGACAAAATCAGAAGCATTTCAAACATTCAAAGACTTTCATGCATTGATAGAAAAACAAGCACAATCTAAAATTGGTACACTTCGTATTGACAATGGGAAAGAATACACTTCAAATGCTTTTGAAGATTATCTTCGCCAACATGGAATTGCACATAAGACTACAGTTCCCTACAATCCTCAACAAAAAGGTGTAGTAGAAAGAATGAATAGAACCATAATGAATATGGTACGCCCAATGATGTTTTTCAAGAAGGTAAAACTAATGTTTTGGGGTGATGCAGTAAAATGTGCAGCCTATTTGAGAAACAGAAGTCCCTCAAATGCTCTTGATAACAAGAATCCACATGAAATG
>LPNX010670117.1:83064-106264 GCA_001517045.1 Pseudotsuga menziesii
TGATGGCTCACTTGACAAGCACAAAGCGAGGCTTGTAGCAAAAGGCTATGCACAGAAAGAAGGAATTGACTATGAAGAAACATTTTCTACTACAACAAAATGGGATACCATCCGTACCTTACTCTCTTTAGCTGCTCAGAATGGGTGGAAATTTCATCAGATGGATGTGAAGAATGGTTTCTTGAATGGAGACTTGAAAGAGAATGTCTTCATGTCTCAGCCAGAAGGCTTTGTTGTGAAAGGAAAAGAACAAAAGGTATGCAAGCTTGTCAAATCCTTGTATGGCCTCAAACAAGCACCTCGCGCATGGTATGAAAAATTAACCGAGCATCTTTTGAAGTTAAATTTTGAACATTTTGATCTTGATGATGCAACACTGTTTATAAAGAAAGTTGGAAGATCTATTGTGTATCTTGTGGTGTACGTAGATGATATTTTGATGACAAGGAACAATGAGAGCTATATAGCATCCATAAAGAAAGATTTGAAAAAGATCTTTGAAATGACATATATGGGACATCTCCACTATTACTTAGGAATTGAAGTCACTCAAAATCCTAAGTACATATTCCTATCTCAGAAAAAATATGTTGGAGAACTACTCGACAAATTTTGCATGACAGAATGCAACCCTATACCTACTCCAATGGAACAGAAAATGAAGCTCACATCAAGCGAAGGAAAAGAATTTGAAGATGCAACCAAGTATCGACAACTTGTAGGAAGACTTATCTACCTTACAACAACTAGACCAGATATTTCTTATGTTGTTGGCATACTTTCAAGGTTCATGCATAAACCTTGTGAAGGACACTGGTCAGCTGCAAAAAGAGTTCTAAGATACTTGAAGGGTATTCAAGACACTGGACTCAAGTACTCTAAGGTGGATGAATTCAAACTTATTGGGTACTCAGACTCATATTTTGATGGTGATAAGGAGATAGGAGTATCAACTTCTAGATACACTATGAGTCTTGGATCAGCAGCTATCTCATGGAGATCACGCAAACAGTCAGTTCCGCAGATTCAACAACAGAAGCATAATATGTGGCTGCAGCTGAAGCAACAAAAGAAATAGTATGGCTCAGGAAGATACTTGAAGATTTGCAAGAAAAAAAAGAGAACTCCACTCCATTATTGATCGACAATACTTCTGCAATCAAGTTGGTTAAGAATCCCAGATTCCATGATCGAACCAAACACATCAACACAAAGTATCATTTGATTCGACGTCATGTAGAGGCCAAGACAGTCCATCTTCAACATTGTTCCACAAATGATTAAGTTACACACATCTTCACCAAAGCGCTTGGACGAGAAAAGTTTGAAAGATTCAGAAACATGCTCGGACTTACTAACACCCCTTCGGATTAAAGGGGGGATTGTTGGAATATAATCTGTCGGGATTATACAATATGTAAATATTGTAAATATATTCTGAATGTGAATAGTCATGTAGGAATATGAATAGGTTGGTCGGAACTTGAATCACAACCGACATATGAATTGTATAAATATATGCATTAGCAATGGAATAAGATGAATCATGAGCTATTATCCAACAGTAAAAGCAAAATTGGATGCAAAAAGAGACTCAACACTAGACACAATTAATGACTCAAAACTAGATGCAATACTAGGTCCAAAACTAGATGCAACAGTAGATGCAAAAGTGGACTCTTAACTAGACGTAAAATTGGACATTAAACACAAAATATGGTGTATCGATGGACATAAAACTAGGCATAACACCAGGTGCAAAAATGGAAGGAACACTTGGCGCAAACAAAAACTTAAAATGAGACACAATATTGGATGCACGATTGGACAAAACATTGGATGCAAAACTAGATGTAATATTGAATGCAAGATGGGAGGCAACATTGGACACAAAACTAGATGCAATATTAGATACAAACATCGGTGCAAAACTAGGCGCAACACTAGGTGCAACATTGGGCTCAAACATAGATTAAAAAAAAGACATAAACCGGGATGCAACACTAGGTGCAAAATATGACGTAAAACAAGATGAAACATTAGGCACAAACATGGATACAAAAAAAGATGTAAAACACGATACAAAATTAGATGCAAATGGGGATGCAACATTATAAGCAAAATTGGATGCAAAACTAGACACAACATTAGGATGAAAATTGGATGCAAACCTAGATGCAACATTAGATGCAGAATTGGACACATAATTTTATGCAAAACATGGTGCAAAATTGGGTGCAAGACTCGATGAAAAACTAGGAGCAATATAAGATGCAACATTGGATGCAAAACTGAGCGTGAAACTGGGTGCAAACAAGGATGTAACAAAGGAAGCAAAAAAAGATGCAATAGAAGTTGCAAAATTGGGTGGAAATAAAAGCGTAACAAAAGATGCAAAAAATTGGGCACAAAAATGGACACAAAAATGGATGTTAAAAAGGACGGAAAAAAAGATGCAATAGACGGCGTTTTACGAAAATGTACAATAGCACCAGGTTTAGTGCCAGATTGTTCACCACAATTGAGAAAAAATTACACTAAAATCCGGCGCTAAATTCGACGCTAAATCTAGTTTTTGTTGTAGTGATAGATTCCCAAGCTTAGCTCTGGAGATACCACTGGTTGCAGATTTAGTTACTTTGGAAGTTACATCCCTTTTCCCATTTCTAGCCTTTCCTCTTGAATACTTCTGACATAAGTCTTGTATCTCATCAAAGGGTAAGTAGGAGATGTCACCTTTGCCCATAACATTCAAAATATCCATATATTCTTCTCTTATTCCTTTTAAAAATATTTTCCAAATGATCTCAGCGGTCAAAGAATTGTATTTGGATTTCTGCAGGTTGTATGAGAATCTTTCTAGATACTCTTCCAAGCTTTCATCTTCCTGTTGAGACATTCTGAAAATGTCATCTTTTAAATCCTTTGATCTACAATATGCCTGATATTTTCTAAGAAAAATTTTCCTCATCTCATCCCAGCTAGTTATAGAATGTTCTCCTAATCCCATGAACCATTTCAAGGCAGTTGCTTTAAGAGTAGTAGGGAAAAGACAAAGTTTGTGAGTGTCATCAATATATCCATAAGTTCGACACAAGATATCAAACTCGAATAGGAAAGAATCTGGATCTTCAGAAGTCATACCATAGAAATTTGGTAGGACGGATGGTGGGATATTTTTCATCCTTACCTCTTCCCCTAGGATGATGCTAGTGTCCAAGATAGGGAATTTAAAGGTGGCTTATTGATCTTCTTCTGTTCTTTCATCCCTCTCATGTCTCCTCTCTTCTTCCCTATCATGTCTCCTCTCTTCTTCCCTTCTCTCTTGTCTTAGTTTATTTTCCATTTCTAACCTTCTCTCATACTCCCTTCTCTGTTCTGTAGTTGGCCCTTTTGATGTTTCTTCCTCAGCCATTTTAAAAGTATCAACAGTTGAAATGAATCCTTTTTTATCAGATAAAGAAGTTCCTGTTACTTCTATTTTTGGGGGGTTTTTGATAAATCTTCCTTTCTCGTCTCTTTGTCTTCACCTAAAACTAAAATCTACTCTGTGTTTTTTTTTTTTTTAGAGAACTAAAGTTCTTAAGTCTGCTTCTAAAATTCCTCCCCGACAACGACGCCAAATGTTGGGCTCCAATCCACTAGTGTAGATTAGAACTTGATTTTATGTCAATCTGGAGTTTGTAGACTTAGAGGCATATCCCAAATATAGAGACTCAAAGCTAGACCTAACTGGGAATCTAGTTTACCTATGAAACAAACTATTGAAAGCTAGAATGATGTGACTTGAAACACAAAAACTCCCTTACAGAAGCAACTTCATTTGATCTCTGAGTTAAACAGCAATTCTCATGTGAAATGTTCTGAGATAAAAAATAAAATAAAAATAAATTAAACCTAACCCTAAAACATAGATCATGATACTTTTCCTATTATCTCAATATTGAAGGCAATCAAACATTAATTTCCCTTACAGGAAGACATTCACAATGTATAACTGTCCTCAATAATTCATCATTGAATAAGCAATGTACAGTGATTTGATATTGAATAAGCAGTCTGAACAATTCCTACAGCATGTGAATGATTAAATAATAGAATCTATAATCTTGTTTAGACAATCCAACTCGTTCTGCAATATATAAGTAGTTAAAGTGAAGAAATCGAATTCTACAGGAAATAAAACATACCACTGGCAACGATATAAAAAAAGGTGTGTAGACTTGGAAAAGGGGGCCCTCCAATGCCTCGTTTACACACGTAGGGAGAAAATCATAGATCTCTAAAATTTGATTGTATTCACCATATTGAATTGAGCATACACAGTAATCAAATCCACGGTCTTGATTCCAGAACAATCTATTTATAATCCAGCAGGGTATTTTTCATATGTAGAATCAAATACTTATACAATATTTTAAAAAACTAGAAATGCTACAAATCTGGAAGACTAATAATGACGTGCAACCCTCGAGATCCTCCATCAGATCCATCAAAATAGACAAAATCAGAACTGTCATGCTTTTATGCTAAGTGGTAGCACAGGTGGTCATCTTTGACCGGCATTGACTCGACATCTATGAGAACCATATCATATGTTCATTGGAAGTTTAAACATCCTTGGACATCAAGGATCTTTCTCCCATCTCTTATTTTACGCCTAGCTATCCTGCAAGTATCCAACCTAGGAGAAATTATGAGAAGTTAGCACATCCTGTAATTTTAAATAAAACCTTAATTTAAATGCCTTAAAAATCTCATAATTCAATTTGTTAAGAAGCAACAACATTTATACCTTTGACCAAAGTTTTGTGAATGAAATGAAGGTTTTATGGATCAATATGAAGGTTTATGGAGGACACTGGAAGGTATTTAGATGACAAAAATAGGTCAAAATGGTGCCCAACATCGATATCTCGTCATCATCCTCAGATTCACCAGACACATTATAACATTCCATCATCGACTGCATGTGGCAATGCGCATGTGGATCCGCGGGATATGCAACTAGCACAACTTTTGATACCACATCCCAGAGGATCTGAAGTGCATTGTTGACATTGAGATTGGAATCTGCAAAACTAAATGTATGAGAAAAGAAAACCATCAGCTCCTCCTAAGAGCTTATTTCTCTGTGCAAACTCCGCTGATATATACCATGACCTTGGCATTTTGGCCAAGGTGTAAACAAAGGCATGGACCCATTCATCCTTCGGTCCTTATGCCCACAATGTTTGGCATTCCATATAATGGTTACTAGGGTCATTCCCCCCATCATACTTCCCAGGGTGATACACTTCTGTGTCGCTAAAGAAAACTGTCATCAACCATCAACACTATTCCCATCCAGTAATTGTCTTTTTATGAGTCACCCACCAGCATGCTGGAGTAGCCTTCAATGCTTCCTCCATCACCAACAATCACTGCAGTTCTGAGAATTTTTCTTCGAACTCCTTTAAGAACCTAGAAATCTCAGGTAGCCCTTCATAAACTGGTAATTTGACAGTCTCAGTCACAACATGGCATAACGACTGCGTGATCAGACCCCATTTCTTGAATGACACCTCATGCATGCGGTTCTTCCAGTTTTCTAACGCATCCTTAGAATCAAAAGACATAGAACTAGCGCTACGCCAACTGAGATTTCCATCAATAGTGGGGTGGATGTAATCTTTAGAAATATTTTAAGCATGATCCCATCCCCTGACAGCTTCATCCTTCACTGGTTCAATATATTGTCATCCTTCGTTTCTATCCATAGGAGCGATGACTCTGATATCTTGATTCTCAAATGTCATCATCCGCTTTTTGAAGTTAATGACTACCATACTTTTGTTGGCCCATCCAATCCCCAACAATGTAGGATAAGAACCTCCACCCTCAACTACTTCAATTACATCAAAGTCAGCATAAGTCTTCATACCTTCAACATCCACAACCAAATTCGACACATGTCTGATTGGTTGCACCTTATCTTGATTTTCCAATCGCAATTACACAGGGGACCAACCCAGTGTCAGCCTCCCCATCTTCTGTCAGGTCTGCTTTGTTAGGATATTCACATCTGAGCCCAAATCCAAAATTACTAAATCTACTTCATAATCCCCGACTTGAATGTTCATGTTCATCTCTTTTCCTATCTTTTTCTTGTGTATAGAGTTCACTGCAGAATCCCTCTACTCCTTACCCGAGCAGTCCAACAAATTTTCAATCTCATCCAAATGATCGTGATCTCTTACCAATGACAGAAAAATTTCAAAGAAGTGATGCAAGGTACCATGTTGTCGCGATGGTCCTGCCTCCATTGAAGAATCAAAAGCAGAAGGCATTTCATAGACAGGTGACTTACCAAGATTTCTTTCGATCGCATATTGGGCTCCAAAAAATGTCTCCTTTTCAGTTCCAATATTAAACAACGCCTTCTTCTTCCCAGCCAATTGAATCTGCAGGCAGACCCCATCCACTCCAGTTGTCGCACATCCATGGGTGATGATGGCAACATCAATATCCTCTGTTCTGGGCTCCGTTAAGATCGTCACAACCGTTGGCCCTTGATTCTGGTTCATTGGCAGATTTTGAGTTAGCAGTGGATTATGGTTCAATGGAGGTTTCATGGGTTGATTTACAGTATGATTCTGAAGTGGAACTTGATTATGGGCCTGATTCTACAACTGGTTCTGGGTTTGTAGTTGATTTTGGTTCTGCAAGTCATTCTGATTCTGCAGCTGAGGAACATTCTCGACCTACCATCTTGTGATAAGATGTGGGCCGTTCTCAATAGTATGATCAATTGTAGTACAATATGTACATGAGCACTACAAGTGTGGGAAATATCTCTAGTAATGTCCAAATACCCCACAATTGTGACACTGGATAGATCTGTGACCTCGTCCTCCTCCTCTCCTGAAACCTCCTCCTCTTCCTCAGAATCCTCCGTGAAATCCTTAATTGTCTGTATTACGGCTGAGCCATCTGTTGTGGCAGGGGATTCAAATATTGTTGAACATAGTGCGTTTCTTGAACATACTATGGCTGCAGCTCAGTAATCTCCATTTGACTATGTTGGGGTTGCAATTGTGATGGTATAAATTGCATCTACGGCAGTGGTGTATACTATGGCTGAGGTCGATATTTTACCACCTGCGGCTGTAGTTTTTGCTGTGGTGGTGTATACTACGGCTGAGGTCAATACTTTACCACCTAAATCAGATTATATGCACAACAATATTTATCTTCATGCCCGACAGATCAATAAAATGAACAATAAAGGTTCGTTGGCTTCGACACCATCTTCTGCATATAGCTACATTCTTCGTGTCGGTGCCCATAGACTTGACATATGTGACACCATGGTACACTGCAATTGAAACATCAAGTTATTAATGCCTTGTAAGTTCTCTCTCCCTTTCTTAATGTCTTGCAACTAAAACGTCAAGTTTGCTAGCTGTACCTAAATTTGGTTCATACTGGTTGCATTCTCCCCAACCGGTGAAGCTTCTAACTTCATTGTGATCTCCAAAGCCTCGCTCTATGTCGCAATCTTCTGCTGCATCAGTGGTTTCTAGATATGAGGTACCAAAGCTGTGATAAACCATTCTTTATGTTGAACATCACTCATAGCGAAACTGACCCTCACCATCAATGTCTTAAATCTTTGATCGAAGTCCCAAACAGTCTCATTAGGAAACTGTTTAATCTCTTTTAACTCAATAATATACTGTGCTTCAAATTTGGGCTTTTTGAATTCTTCAATCAGGCCCTTCCTGACTTCATCCAATGTCTTTGGAGGTTTCCTTATAGGAACTTGTATGAATTTCATGTACCAATCCAATGCACGACCCCGAAGAGTAGTCACCAATTGGCCTTTCTTAATGTCATCGTTCATAGTCTGTATGACAGTCCATACTGCCTCACAGAGGAACCAATACAACTCAGGATCATCAGTCTCGTTTCCATGGAACAAAGGTAATTTTGTATCGTCTCCAGCTATCCTAGGCCTTCTTCCTACAGATGTTGATCTACTACTGGAATGTTGCTAACACGTCAGGAAAATTGATGTGGAATTTGTGTTTCTTCCTGAATGTGGAGTAGTGCGTGAAGGCATGGGTATGTTTTTGCTGGGGTTTGATGTTACTGATGTTCTGTGTGTAGTCTAGGTCTGTTCATCCTCTTCATCACTATAGGGTCTCTTCTCCCTATGTGGTCTTCCTTCACGGTCTTGCATTTCAGTCACAGCAGGACCTTCCCCTATCCTTTTCCTCTTCTCATGTCAAAACCTTTCTCCTCCCCTCGTAAAACCACTTTCTTCCTCAAGTTCCCTCACAATCTCGTTGAAAATTGCACCCATCTACCCATTATCTTCCCATTCATATCCCCCCTTTATTCATGGTATCCACCTCCTCCGCACACCATAGTTCTACTAATTGAGGTGCATCTTCAGTATACCCTTTTCACAGACAAGCATTTTAATTGAAAATTGTAGCGACAATAAGAACCTACCGCTGGGTCCGTTGAAAAATTCCCTTTCTGCTTCATTGTAGGACTTGATAGCGTCGACTGAAAAATTAGTGATATATCCTTCTAGGATACTATCCAGCTAGACCTCAACAGTTCACAATGCTCTGTTATCAGTTTCTTGTAGCTCTGGATCATTTCGAGGGTCCAGGATGTTAGTTCTCCTCCTTGGAAATTTGTCTTCTTGTAAGTGAACTATGCCAACCACTTGTACAATATGATGGGGAACTCACAAGAAAATTACTCATGAGGACTGTCGTGTATGTATCTCGCCAACCACTTGTCCATCGCCAGTCCAGGGTTCGTATTTTCTGCTTCAGCAAATTCTCACAACTTCTCATCAAACCAATCTTGAATTTATAGTCGCGTTGGATGCCACATATCCTCCTCTCAGTCGCAACAAGGTCCCAACAATGAAACCATTTGTTGGCACAAACCTAACCAACAAAACCCAGTCGATAGGGATTCTCGCTCTGTCGACACTCGACTCACCGCGATCTCCCTGAGCATCGGTCCAGATAGGTTTTACCCTATCCAACAACACCCGCGAAGTGGATGAAGTATCTCCCGAGATGTTCGAGGGAGGGCTGACGGAACCAAGTTTCCTTATAAATAGAAGAGGACTATGGGAATTGATAATTCATCAATTCATAGATTTGACCAATTGTTTAATCATTCATAGAACCATTCATCATCACTCTTCAACAGATCGCATTATTCATTCATAGCAAAAGTATCATATAACAGAAATAACCATATTGTCGCACAAACAAATCTAAGAAGATAACATCAAAGTAGTAAACATTGCATCATAGATCCATGTCACACATTCTTTCCATTGGATTTCAGAAACGGAAATAAAAGACAGAAACAGATAAAAGATAACAGTATTTCAGATCAACCCTTGTCTTTTCATATTACTTCTGTGCAATCAATCACAGATCCAAAATAGGTAGCAATTCAATTCTCAATCTCAGATTCTCTATGATGAACATGGATCATAAAAGAGGTTACCAAAAGATCTCCAAGATTGCAATGATAGATCATTACAACCGATGATCCTTACATTCACAATTCTTCTTCTATTTATAGGCTTGATCCTTTACATTCATGGTCCACTTCTAACTAACTCCTAACTAATTCTACCAACAAATGACCAATATCCACAAAATATGGTCATAAGTACAAAAAGTGACACAAAATATTCAAAAGTAGTCTATTTTTCACCTTGCACACTATCTTTGTCTTGCACGGTGTCTTCTGAGCTTACGCAACATCCGCGATGTTGCGCAACTAACTGATCCTCAAACCCTTGCCAACAAAGGTTAAATGTTTTTTTATTTTTAATAAAATGCATTAAATAATAATTTCACTTTTCAATAAAACTATCATGTAATAATTTTTATCTTTAAATAAAAATTATTAGTTAAATAAAAAGAAGTGAGTGGGTCAATACTTTGATGGTTCAACTTGACATAAGGTGATGTTGATTAAAGCATTTCGTTGATTACAAATTAAGTCTCAAGGTACAAAAAAAAATTTGCCCAATTGGAATATAGGATATAAATTTAGAAAAACAATTTTGACATTTCAAAAGGAAAAGTAAACTTTAATATTGACCCAAGGAAGAGTATAAAAATGTCATGGGCTAAACTGCAAAACAAGATGAGTTAGAAAAGTTAGTGTAAGATTGAAAAAGGTTAAATTTTTTTTGGCAAAGTCACTTTGGTAACTTCACACAAGGCAAGAGAGAAGTGATGAAGAATCTGATCTTATATGGAGGACTCTTTGTATTTGATGGGAACGTGACCAAAGCGTAGATAAGCACCAAATCAAATGAAACATTAAAATGTAGGACATCAATATTCTTGTAGTAGGTCCATTACAAGTATAAGGATTTCGCTACTAGCACAGGTTTTGTCATATAGTACATGTTTTTGCAAATCTACTGATGTTGTTGTTGGATTTGAAGATCGTCCAGTGAATCCTCAAGAATTCAGGTGTTTAAATGTCAGTACTAACAACAACTTTAATGATATTGCTTAAAAATGAATGGAATCTATGAGTCCATGTCTATCTGCTCAGGGGACCTTCCATGTTTCTTTAGCTAAGCACATAAAACTTCTTTCAAGAGTAAGAATGAAATCCCCACTTGATCCTTATATAGATGCATTACGGAACAACTATGAACTAACCTAGATTATGTTGTAGCTACAAAAGAAGACTTATAACTACCTTGAGACATGGGAAATACGACACTCTAAGAAATTCTTATGAAAATAAAGGTGAGAGAAAATTGTATCATAAAAACAAAGGTGAATCTCAATTAGCATTTAATAACATTTTGTTTCATAGATATTTCAATTTTCTGAAAAGGACAATTGCAGACATCCACTTTTAGTGGCGGTTTTGGCATGTGGTGGTCTTGACATTTTTTTTGCAATTTTTCTGTATGAACCTTAAGTATCTCTTCTACCTCAATTGTTTTCAAGTCCAAAGGCATATATACAGTACTCTCACATTTGATATAGCTTAGAGTTTGAAACCACTACCAACTTAACCAATATTTTCCTCTGTGATTCATTGGAATGTGATAGATATTTAGAAACTGGACTCCAAAAATTGTATTGTATATACCGAATAGATGTTGGTAATTTTCGAATATGTTGTTTCAAGTTATTTGACAAAGTTTGTGTACCTGATTGGAAATCATTTATAAATGTTTTCAATAATCTCTATACTACCAAAGGTGCTAATGAATTTCTCTAAGCTAACATGTAGTTGAGAGGCAATTGCTATTTAAAGGGATTTGCATGTCATGTTTATCAGCAATGTTCATTATGATAGACATTTTAAGAAATTTATAAGGAATATAAAATCAATATGACAATCCAAATAGAAAAATAATGGCCAAAGAGCAATACCATTCCTTATTTCATCTCTTGTTGTGGCACCTCAAACAAAAAATAGTCCTTCTATGTCTAGGTTGGTAGTTGTATGCCATTGCAAATAGGTTATTTCTAAGAGGTTTTGGAATTCATATTGGCAATATATTTTCCTCCAAATTCTATAACTGACTTGTTTGTATCATTTTCCTAAATTTCCTTAGCATCTCTTTCTCTTCATTGTCCAGGTCTAAGGCTATCATCCTTCTTCTTCCCTACCTTAGCAGTTCTAATGTTGAGCAGCATTTGATGATGGCCATATTCTACTCTTCAAAGCATTAAATTTAATACATCCTTATCAAAACCTTCATATTTAACCTCCACTACTAAGTTTTTTAAATGGTGTACCTTCTTAAAGAGATTCATCTGCATTGACAAAGGATGAAATAAGAAACATATAGCATTATGTGTTCTTCAATTGTCAATAACATATATGAATTTGTTCCTTTGGATCAATACATATTATTAATGGATATTTGAGCTACGTTGCATTGATCCAACAAGGTAGACAAATTATCCATGTCGTTATCGATCACCCAAGTTGATTTGTAGATGTCATTCTGTAGTCAACTCCATTTTATGGTAAACTCCTAGAACCACTTGGTTTCCCTTTGTTGGCTATGTCTTAATATTTCTTCTTCAAAAATATTGTAATTATAAATATTTGCAGCCTTATCCTTTTCTTTTGAAGTTTCAAGTTATCTTGCAGAAATGGGAAGTTAATTTAGCAGGGGGGTTTTAAATGGAGATTAATGCAAATTTTGTAGCAGAACTGGTTGTTTTCTTAGCAAAAAGTGTTGCAAAATCAATTATGCACCGGAACTCAAGGAATTTTAGGGTTTACTGCTACAAAATTGTGAAGTATACAAAAGCACAATTTTTTTTATAAATAATTGACATTGGGATTTCACTGATTGAATTCCATGAGATGTTGAACTTCATATTTCACTTGAAGAATGTCAGGGTGAATAATAAGATGAATAGGTTGATTGTCAAACATAATAAGTTATGTGATTTTTCCCAAAGAATATCAAAGAAGAATAAGGCATTGAAAAGGGAGAAGAGGTATTGGAGAGTTGAGTATCTAAAAGAAAAGCAAAAGATTCAATCGAGTCGTGACAGGATAGGAATTCAAGTAGAGCTTGGAACTCGGGTCTCAAAAGACACCTAGCAAACTCCAACATCTCAAGCATGATTAGATAACTACTGCAGTATCTGTTTGGTACAAGGAGGAGCATAATGTGGATCTATAGCCAATTCCTGGGCTTATCTTTTGTAGCATTGGTTTCAGCAGTTATCAAGATACGTTGCAGAATTCTTTCAACCAACCTAGTTTCATTTTGTAATTTTGGTTAATCAACCTTAATTAATGATATAATTTGGTTATACTTTTTGTTTCATATTCTAATGTAATAGTTTTTGAATTTTTAGATCTTTATCTAGGTCAAGTCTATGTGTCATGCCTATATCATATCCATGTATATTTGACTTAAGATTTAAATTAGAAAGTTGATCCTTTTGAAGTTGATATGAGATTCAAAATTTTTGGATAATGTATCATTTAAAAGGGATGGTTTATGTAAAGAAAGGGGTTGTTGACAAAACAAAAACTAGTACTACTTCATTGAATTTGTATTTTATAGAATTTTCTTGGGGAAAACAAAATCAGATTGTCTTCATTGATCAATGATATTGTGGTATGGTTTGAATCTTCATTTCTTTCATCAGCAATATATATTGAATGCAGTGTGCTTTTGCATAGCTTTAAAATGTTTTATTGTTTGTGGATCAAATAGAAATGTAGAACTGTGTATTGCCTATTTTTCAAATCAAATGACAGGTTTGTCTTGTTTGTTTCCTATAGCCATTGGATCGTATTCAATATTTCACTTGTAAACAAAATATTGTTATCTGTGATTTTTTTTCTATTATTCCGCCCATCATTTTTCACTCCCAGTAATTTGACATAACCATTTTGAGCATGCTTGTGAAATCACAATTTTCCAATTGAAAATTATATTGAAAACTTAGTTTGATACTCAACCTTGGGCCAAATCGAATCTGTCCATCAACATAAAATCTACATCAAATTGATATTTACAACCATCTATTTTCCAAGTGCCCTTGTTTTGTCCTTTAACAACCAAGGTGCAAACTTTAGGGATAACAACTGGTTTATTCATTTTTGTGCATGTGATCATTGGACAATTCAATGGTGACATTTAATTTTGTACATGTCACTATTACAGTAATTAATGGCCATTAGAGAAAATTTGAGGTCTAAAATGAGCCTCCTAAGGAAAATAATAAAATAATAGTTATAATAACAACATAATATTTATGAATTTTGGAGGAAAAGAGAAAAAACTACTTTTTCATTCGTATTTTCAACATATCTCATTGTAATTTTACTCAAATTTCAAGTGATAACACTCATTGGATGCGGAATTAAATTCTGCATCCAACAAGTACCCATGTTGCACACGTTTGACATACCCCACCCTACTAATAATGTGAAATACATTAAAAATGTGTTTTAAACATGTTTTCTAATGTATTTCACTTTTTTAGTTGGGTGGGGTCCGTCAAAAGTATGCAGCATGGGTACTTGTTGGATGTGGAATTTAATTATGCATCCAACAATTGCTACCGCTCGAAATTTGACTAAAATGACAGGGAGATATGTTAAAAATAAAATGAAAAAATAGTTTTTTCTCTCTTACTCCAAAATTCATAAATATCATTTTATTATTATATGCTAATTCAACCATTATGGTTGACTATTTTCTTGAAATTCTATTCATTCTTGAATTCAATGGATCTTTTTTTTATGAGGTGGTTTGTTTTCTTACAAGATGACTCGTTTTCTTATAAGGCCCATTTTAGACCCCAAATTTGCTCTAATGTATGTTTAATTTTGTGATTGTCACCATTAATGAAACTTTGGTGACTATCCTTAAAGCATCATAACATTTTTTTTAAATGAATAGAAATGGTGATGCTCCTTTATCACATATCGCCAATGAGGTTATGGTGATGGTCATTAAAGATAGGTCACTGTTGTTTTTTGGCATTGGTGACGATCACTGACCAAAACTAATAATTATTATTGGTGATGGCTTAGCATGTCTCCTTATCTCATTTACTTTTGGTTATGTTACCTTTGGATTCAATTTTTGGTGACAATGTCCCTTTTGACCATCGCCAATGAGGTTATGGTGATGGTTATTAAAGATATATCATTGTTTTCCTTTGGAATTGGAAATAGTCGGTGACCATCACTAATAATGATTATTGGTGACAAACCTAGCAAGTCTCCATATCTCTTTTACTTTTGTCTATGATGCCTTTAGTGACATTTGATTTTTGGTGACGAGGGCCATTTTCACCGTCACCAATGAGGTTACGGTGACGGTCACTAAAGGTATGTAATTTTTCCTTGTAATTGGAAATGGTCACTAACTATCACTAATAATGGTTATTGGTGACATACCTAGCATGTTTCCATGTCTCCTTTACTTTTGTCTACACTCCCTTTGGTGACTCTCAGTTTTTTGTGAAGAAATCCCTTTTAACTGTCACCAATGAGGTTATGGTGATGTTTTTTGTCCATCATTGTATTCCTTTTTTATTATAGTGATATGATCATGTTCTTTCCATCTTTGATTCACACCTAGTTTCTATTTACTTTTCAGGAGAAGGAAAAGAAAGGAACTAATATGTTGAACCTCTAGAACTCGGGACTTGCAAGGGCCATCCTACGAAGAACTCAACCTTTCCCAAAATTAGTATAATGGTGTATCAATTGTTCCAGAGAAGATAGATATTGTATATAGACAAGGCACTTATATATTTCCAATAAATAAGGACTTTACTCAGGAATTACTAGATATTAAAGATGACCCTAATCGATTTCTCTTTGTAAAAGATTCCCTAAGTAAAAAGATGAGAGAATTGTATTCTGAAATCCATGATACTTTTATCATAACACTATAACCACCTGATGTTGAGACCCAACTAATTTGTCACCTTACAAAATCGATATCTTCTTTGAGCCAGGTAAAGCATCAATTGCTATGGTAACCCAAATTTTAGGATATTGGTATGATCTGTTCATTGATGATACCATCCTAGGTTTTCTACTAATGAAAAATTTGATAAGTCAAGATTTCCTATTAAGTTAGACACTGTCTCTATCTTGATTAATATGATCCATGATGAATTGAATAATTTTACTTCACTTAAGTTCTGTATATATCAGTCATACATCTTGATCATGATCCTGTATCGCAATAAGGAATTGTTGGACCATTATGACTTGAAAAGATAATTATCTCACCCCGGTTATGAGGGTTTCCTAAAGTTTGTTAATACATTTATGTCAAAGGCATATACCCTCATATTCGATCGTCCCCCTTTAAGAATTTTTCCCGAGTACGAATCCTATTGCAATTAAATCCTCAAGAGCTTGTAGGTGATTAGTTTTGTTACAAAGACCATATAGAGATTTACATTTATGGGTCAAATCTACCACCTTATCATACTCCTATTTTTTTGACTCCTAGATTTTTTCCCTCGAATATATAATGCAAAGGTTCAATTCTGATGAGATACATTTTGTTTAAAACAATAATACTCATACTTTTAGAGTACCAAAGGAGGTTAGCACTTTCAATGTTAAGACTAGGGAAGCTCAACCCTTATTAGAAGAAATGATGGCTAGTTTAAATCCCCTAGTCATTTTTGCATGGAAATATGACCCCAAGGGGATAATATCATAGATAAGAAGATTTGTAAGGTTGGAAGCTTATGTGCATGAGACATACCCTGAGTTGGAAAATATTTCCAACTTGGAGAGTCGGGATTATGTCAAGAATTTTCTATACCTAGAGCATCAATAAATATCCTAGTTGATCCCAATTCCACACAAAACTGATACTTTGGGAAAAAGGCCGATCACTGAACTAGATATTGAGTCAGAAATGGGTGACTCAAGATAGTCTAGATGCCAGTCTAAAAGTTCCATACCAGAGTAGCAGTTGGACTTGGTAATCCATAACAAGCCCATTCCAACCATGTTGGCTCCTATTATTTTAGATAATTTTCCATCTACTCTATGGCCCCATGGGAGGGCCTCATCGTCGCAATAAGGAAAATTTTAAGGATACATACTTAATTAAAAGTGTATAAAGCTTTGTTAATATTACCAATTCTTAAAATGTCAAATATAAATTATTTGGCTATACTTTTCTAAAAATATTTCAATGTCTAAGGATTCTATATAGTTTATATAATAATCTGGCGATTTTTAGAGTGAAAAGATCATCAAAATTGGGAGAAACATGGCTTCAAAAAATGCAAATTGGTGAATCTTTTTTTGAAAAAAAAGGGAAAAATATCCCATGGGCTAAATTTCTCCCCTAAATTTTTGCTTGATACACAACGGGGGACTTTGGAAAACAAGCAAACATATCTAGTCAAGGCTGGGTTACTTGAAGTATATGCCCAAATTAAAGAAGATAATATGGATATCGGGAAGATTCTCTTTCCCAAAAGAGACAGTGAAATAGGAAATCAGAAAAGGATTCTCTCAACACTTGATCTATGTCAAGGAATTCTCATATTGGTCATTTTGGATCCTATTGTTTTGGGAGGGAAAAGAGTTCCCTCAAATTACAGGACCACACAAGTCATTGTCAATTTGGATGGCTTTCATGTTGAGAGTACATCTTTGGGAGTTATTCTCCATGACCTTATGTATTAATGTCTGAGACTTGTGTTGTAATCAAGTCCAGAATCTATGTTGTAATTAGATTCATATCTTCTCCATGACTTTATGTGTTAAGGTTTGAGACTTGTGTTGTATCAAGTCTGGAACTTATATTTTATTAAGTTCACATGACATTGTCATATTTGGGAGAGATGCGTGTACCGGGATCTTATGATTAAGATCATGACCTTATGTTAAGGTCTGAGTCTTGTGAGTAAGATCAAGACAATATACTTGTGAGTAATATCAATTCCTACAAATATCCTCATATGATTTAGGTGGTAAAGCTTGTGAGTAATATCAAGCTGAGACTTGTGAGTAATATCAAGTTCTACAAATATCCTAATGTTTTTAGGGGGTGTACTACTATGTAAAGTGGATATACTATGTGGTGTATGGCTAGTCATCGTTAGCAGGTGCTACAAGTTTCCTTTAGGTATTAGCTACCCCTAGAGTTATTTACTTTAGCATATTGTGACTATATGACCTGGGGTAATACATATGACCATAGGTTTGAAACAATTCTTATGAGTATGATATGATATAGAATTTATGTAAACACATATGGACCATGCAGATATAATTAATATAAGCACAGAGATGGAGAGAGAAATCAAATTGCCCATGTTTCCACAAAGTGACCTCGGATTGATAAGACATTAGTTGAGTATTAGTTATGGTAAACAAGTTCAGTTAAGTAAGGAATCAACTCCTTAATTTATGCAAGTGGTTGTTGATGATGACATTGATGGAGAAGCATTAGCTATATTCAGTTACATTTAGTTATGAATAATAAACTCATCACATGTAAATAATTTAAAAAAGAAGGAAACTTGCGTATAATTATTACAACCAACATTTCGAACTCCATGAAACTGATTCCATCATCAGGGCGATCACTCAATGAAAGGTCTTCATGAAGAATGGATACCAGAAAGGACAAATTAAGAGCATAGTCATTAAATCTCAGGCTACGCATCAAAGAAAGGAATTTAACATCCCGAAGGTCACTCTCCCATATATTAGGGGATCAATGACCAGATCACCAAAATATTAAAAAGGAAGAACATTGTTGTCACGTTCGCTCCTCCAAACACTATCTGGGGGTTAGGGGACATAGAAAAAGATAAGATTGATCCGATACAAATGAAAGGGGTGTATGAAATACCTTTCTCTTGTGGAATGGTCTACATCGAAGAAATCAAATGCTCATTGTAATTTTGACTAAAGGAACATAGTGCAGACATTATTCATGATCGAAGAGATAAATTTGCTTTAGCATAACACTCGTGCACCAGTACTCATTAGATCTGCATGGAAAAAGATTTGTTAATTACCAGAGAAAAACAATATAATAGAATGGGAATGAGGGAGACTTTGGAAATTGAAAAGGGAAACAACACCCTAAACAGAAATGAAGGACTGAAGCTCATTGACACATGGAATCTAGTTATTAACCTAATTAAAAAGCATTAAAACATAGAAGTCGGCTTAATATAGCTGACCTCATGAGGGAATTCAAGTATTTATATGCTCTTGGAAGATTATTCTCCCTCATCCCAATCACACGATTGAGTGATCGCCCTGATGATGGACTCAGTTTTATGGATTCTGAAACATTGGCTGTAATAATTATATTTATGTGTCCTTCTTTTTTAAATTACATTCAGTTATGTTCAGTTACATTCGGTTTTGTTCAGTTACATTCAGTTATGTTAGTTTTGTTCAGTTACATTCAGTTATGTTTAGTTACATTTAGTTATGTTTAGTTACATTCAGTTCTGATCAGTTATGTTTAGTTACATTCAGTTATGTTAAGTTACACTCAATTGCATGCAGCTCTATCTAGTTCAGTTCATTACATTCAGTTAACAACTCAATTAGAGTTAGTTAATTAATAGAAGGTATCTTCTTGTGGGAGATAATTATGGAGTGTCATCTTGTCACCAAGTTAATGAGGGTGCATTATTGAAGATATATCAGTGTTCTAAGTGTTATCAAGTTAATGATGCATGCAACCATTATATTTTTGTTGGTTAACCTAATTTGACTTGTTATTAAAGTGTTATGCACTTGGAAAGTTAGATACATTGTTCCATTTGATCTACACTCGCAGGTTCTCTTGGTGAAATCAGTTTTCTATTGTATTGTAATCATTCTTAGCTACTTATCAATCATACTCTAATATTGTTTGTTGGGTTTTTCATCCTCCGAATTAGTGGAGGGTTTTCCCAAGGTATATCCTGTGTTCTATGGTTTAATTTATGTCTTTGGAATATTGATGAGATCTATATGCATTTTTATTGTGGATTAACATTTTAAAGTTCATTTATCTTCATATTTTTCTCAATCACTAACATTTCAATTCAAGGATATAATGGAATTGCATAGGAAGATGGAATAAGGTGTATACATGGATATGATGAAATATACAATGGGCACAAATAATCTGCAAGTTTTGTAAATTGGTTGAACACCTATATAAGAGGAAAAAGGCATCCGAAAAATCCAAACAATTGAAAACTGTAGAATTGGAGCAACAAATATCTAAGCTAGAAAATTACCCAAATAATAGGGATCTAGTGCAAAATATGTGTTGTTCAAGGAAAATTCCTACCTTATGACCTAGGTTATGGGGTCACCAACAAAATAAAATAAAATGTGCAGGAATTCAACTATCTGAGAATTTGACAAAGAAATAAGGAATAAAGTAAGTGTACCTTGTTTATGAAGGTTGGTCCTAGCTTTCTTCTTCAATTCAAATGCTCCAACAACTTCTAGGAATGTTCACACCTTCCAAAGAGATAGACAACTTTCTGAAATATCTTTGATTTTATATAAGAGATTAATGAAATACTATGTTTGCAATAAGACAACAAGATAATCCATAAATCATAACATATAATAATACTAGCGCACCAGTTGGAAGAAAGTATCTCTTTATTGATAATAAGTGATGAAAATATTACAACCAATATCTGATACAAGTCCTCCTCTGCTAGCCAATGAACTGAGTTGTGCTGCTCCAAATCTCCAAAGGAAATCCACAAGCATAACCTTACTCTCCTTTTGATATCTCCTTGACCTCAACCCTTACCCTCTATTTATACTTGATGAATGAGAGGAGTTATGCAGGTTGAGATGGTTGAGGAAGTTGGGAACGTTATGATTATGATCCCAACTACCCTTAACTAAACTTGATTTTATTTTTTAATTTTTGGATTAGGGCACTCGCGACTATTGATACTAGCAAGTCGTGAGTCACTCATGACTTTTGTAAGGGCAACCCGCGAATGAAAACTATGATCATGTAATTGCAGGTTGTATATGTACCTACCCATGAATGGTTCGTGGGTAGAAACAAGGCCACGTATGTATTACAATGGTGGATTCAAAGCCACAATATACAATGATGATTCTTCAAAATATGGAAGTAGTGTCACAAAACATAACACAATCTTGCGCAACTTAGGTTATAGAGGTGTAAACCTAAGGTATTCATCCAAATTTATAGTAACCAGTACAACTCCTACCATGTGAATAGATGAGCTGAAGTCGAACATGGAAGTAATTCATCAGAATGTCAGTAAACGAGTGATGTTGAAAACTGAATCAAAGGAGTTCATCAATGTGAGTAGTGAATCCTAAGGTACTATCTTCGAAACTCTAAGTATTCGGCTTTAGGTGATGTTAATGAGAAACCATGGTGTGAGGAGGAAGGAAATGAATCCTTCAACAAATCATAAGAGTAAATAGGAAACTGGATGATGGAAGGTAGACACAAGGAATTCTTAGAGATCATAATGATGGGAATCAGGATGATCAAATAGAGGTACATATCCTTAAATAGTGAGTACCACACAGAGATGACCCAAGACAGCTTTAAAATTTCAGATATAATAACTAGACTTATCTGTCATGTAGGAGACAAGATCATATTCCCCATGTATAAAGGACAAGTGGAGGAGTAAAAATTCGAAGTAATATCTGAACTAGAAGTGGAAACTGATACATGAGTATTGGGAAGTTCAAAGAGTGCTTTGTTCAAGGATAACATGTTGGCACTGCTTATAACCCAAACAGTGAAATTATTCCTTACCTTTCTTGTTGATTTTGTCCAAAAAATTCAACTCAAGTCTCTCTTCATTTTTGACAATATTGAAGAGGAGAGAGAATAATGCTTGATATGTCACTGATTCGTGGATTTTACGAGCCCAAACTAGTAGATGTTCGTTGGTGTTTTCATAGTTTTGAGAGTCTGAAAACTCTAAACAAGACTCTAAGAGGGTGCTTTTTCATACAATTTAATCTCCTGAGGACAAAAAAGTATAAAACAATCCACAGAAGAACTCTCTTAGGTCTTGAAGGACTAAGGTATACCTTTTTCGTACTTAGTTGATAAGGTCCAAAAAAGGGGTAAACTATCACCAAACCGACGCACCTTCAAAAGCAGCATATAGCCTAAGTTTAACGAGTGTGAAGGAAGGCAACATCACTTAGAAGGTTCCATTTGTTTATGAGAAATGGGACTTACAACAGTAAACTCGATGCTTTGTTCTTTAGGGTTTAGCGAACATGACAAAGACATAAAGTATGCTCAAAATCTTTTTCATGTTTGGGTCCAAAGCATGGAAAAGAGAAAACTAAGCTCATACCGAAGTTCCTTTTCCATAAGTTTAGTCCTTTAGTTCTAGAAAAGAGATAAACCTATGCCTAAAGATACTCTTCTCAATTACGTACAAAAGAGAATATTCATTTCGCATAAATAATCTTCATGGTCTGAGAAAGAGATAACTTACCACCAATGTAGATTATCATTTAATTTAGCTTAACGAGTTTGAACGAACAAGTTTACTTGGTTGTCCAGTCTATTTTGAGGATTCAGGACAGGTCCTAAAGAAAACTCCATAAGGGAGGGGATCCTTGATCGGGTATAGCTTGTAAAAAGATGCAAAATGAGGCTCATTTTGTCATGAAAAACAACTAAGAAGGCTCCCTCAAACCTACCACAGTTGTGGTGTGGGTACCAAAAATACAATAAGATGTTCTAAACTAGGGTGACCCATGTAAAGGAGGCCCTATCCATGGAAGAAAAATGATGTGTACAAGGTAAAAGTGGTTATACACCATAGTCCATGGATGCAAAATTGATCCTAGGGTTAAGCGTAGGATAAGGTGATAGTGAAAATTTATAGTGAAAATTTTGCAATAAAGACCCAATCCTACCCTATATGCGATGGAAAACAACTTTTCGATCATCTAGGACATGTTACAACTAGTAAAAGACCATGGTATTAGTTCAGATATAAAAAATGACTTTAAACTATATAAAGTGGGTAAAAATTTGAAATTTTTACTATAAATAGCTAAAACTAAAAATAAACATACCATTTGAAATTTTTCACTATATTTGGCGATTTTACCTTCAAAATTCAAGTGATCATAGCATAAAATCTTGTGGACTGAATTTAAAACCACAAGTTGCAGGTTAGTGGTATCTCCCTCCTCTTTAATTTAGTTCATTCAATTTTATTTTTGATGGCCAATTGAGTGGTTTTTTCTTTCCCTAAAATAATCTTGGGGTACTCACGGGTGTTGTTATACACCTGAATGGTACCTCTTCGTCCGAGTGCTGACATCCCTTAGGTTGGCACACAAAAGGACACTTATGGATTGAGGTTTGCCTGTATTCACTATACCTTGGTTTATGATGAAGTACATTCCCTATATACCCAGCTGTTTACTTTGCCATTTTACCATTTTGAGTTGTATTCGCGACTCTCTCTATTGACAATCGCGCATCATTCACGAGTATCCTTTTCAGCAAGTCGCGAATCTTTGTATTCGCGGGTTGCGCTTATATAGAGTAGCAAATCATTCGCGGGTTGCTCTACTATAGACCCGCGAATGGTTTCCTCAAAATTAAAATATAAAATCTCGAGTTAATGGGAGATTAGTTTCAGTCATTTAA
>LPNX010670117.1:120578-166963 GCA_001517045.1 Pseudotsuga menziesii
TCGTTTAATACAAGTAAGCCCTTCTACTTTCCTATTTCCTATTCTGTGCTTTTAGAGTCAAACTGTCTGCAAGTAATGAGTATGTTGGTAACCCCCCAGACCTAGGTTATTAGGTGAATTATCCTGTACAACAGGTGCCCTTCATAAGAACCGCGAGTGCGACTTTTATTCACGGGTTTCCTGCAGTCCAACCCACGTATGGTTTGTGTTGTACAAAAATCACATTCGTGAATACTGCGCGAGCTCAATTTTTTCAAAAAATGATGAATGCAAAAATATTTTGATGGATTCTAATGAAGGATAATGTTCTTTGGTGCATAAACATGGTTCTAGAATGGAGAGAACATGAGCATGAGGACGTCGATCGAGATTCCATGCAATATGCTGCCAGTTTACAAGCTTTACAAATATGTGGCTTGTTAAATTTCTATTGCACTTTGAATATGCGTGCCCAAGTCAACCTTTTGGAGACCTTGGTGAGCTATTGGGATCACAAACTTGGGCACTTTGACCTCAAAGGAGAGACCTTGGAGTTTACAATAGGTGATATTTAATTCATCACAAGACTATCTTGTGGGGGTACACATGTGAACTTGGAGGGAACTGGCCGAGGCAATGACCCTCTAAGTGTACAAGACTACGTCAACACCTACTGCTTGCTTGGTACACAAAAATCGGGGACACAAGTCTCGATTTCACAAATTACCATCTTTTCATTGAAGGTTATGGTAAGTATCGTGGCTAGGGTTACTGGTTCATCTACCCTTCATTGAGAAACATGGACCCACATGGGTGTTGCAGTGGAGTTTATGAGGGGTACATTGTTCGAATGGTCCTCGAAATTTCTCCCTATAATGAAGAAACAGTTGTTTGACTGCAAGAGGGGCCGAAGGAAAAAATTTGGGTATGTAAGTATCTTTGTTTTGTTTTTCTTCAAGAAGGTTCCTTCCCTCAGTCCCACGGTATCTTTACCACCATGCCCACCCCATGAGCCTAGACTCATGTGGTGGGGTGACATTTTCCTCCATTAGGGAGGCGGCGATGGGATCCAAAGTACCTATGACAATGACTTCTATTCCTAGTGGAATAGAAATGTTCCTTCTCTTGAGCAGTTTCCTTATGTTGGAATATCTTTTCGTGGAGATCCAAAACTCATCCTCCCTCCTAGAGGAGCGTGGGGGGAGATAGGTATGTCTTTTTATCTTTTCATTATTTGATTTTTATGAGTTTTTATTCATAAAACTATATATACATATGTGCGTGAATTTCACCTTCTTTATGTTTGTATGCAAATGTTGGACCAGTCCACCCCAATGGGCATCCCAAAACTTTTGTGCGGTTCGTGTAGGTTGGTGGGAACATGCTATGCTACGTGTCATGGAGGGAAAGCTAGCTAGGCTCACTCAAGATGTCCCTACGCTCAGGATGGAGTAGATCCCAATGTCCATGTAGGAGCATGTGGTTGGGGTTCCCTCGACCTAGTTACACCTTCTGAGAAGGGTGACTAGGGAAGTACTATGTTATAGGGAGGTTGTAGAGCCAGCCGCATCCAAGGAGGCTGAGGATCGGGCCTAGACTTGGGCATATTACAAACTATGATCCTATTTTTTATATATTGATACACTTATGACAGGATCTTCGGATCAGACTCATTATATCTATGGACATATTTTTACATATATATATCTGGTTATATACATGTGCCTCAAATTTGTCTGTTATAATTTATTCTACAATGTGTGTGTTAAGTGTCCATCTAGTATGTAATTCACATATGCATCAGTAATTCCATTTTGATTTCTTGAAATATGAATGTATACAATGTATTCAAAATTTATTTCAAGTAATCTCACACGTAATAACTGATGTAGTAAGTTAGGGTTTCACACCTTATAATCACCATTAAGTTGGGAAACTACAAGCTGTGAGTCAATTCTGACCTCCAGATGAGTAATTCCATGCAATGTAGCATCCCATAACTAAGCAATTGCATTGTATTCAGGAACATTATTAGTCGTGGAACCTAAGAAGGCACCACCAGAGGCAACCATTTGTCCTGAGGGTGCATAGATAACCCAGGTGAATGAAGTCATATTACAAGTGTGTTGACTGGTGCCATCGACAAAACCTACGAACCACTCAGATGACATCTGAAACAACCAATAGACTATATAAGAAACACTAACTAGATAATGACCTATTTTACATGTACATACAATAATAATACAAAAAGGTACCATACCTAATCATAATACTTCTTGAGGTACAGCCCATTTATGGGCTCAGGCAAATTGTTTCAATCATAATCAGTAAATTCATAAGCTCCCTTTTTTAAAAATTTTGACAAAACGTAGGGGCCTAACCACATTGACTTAAACATTCCTACCCCCAGCGGTTTCTTGTCTTGATCCCAAAGAAAAACAAGTTCTCCCTCAGAGAAAAATATTGGTTTAACGGCTTTATCGTATTGGTTTTTAACCCGGTTCTAATGAGCCTTGTTTGCAATCAACACATCTCTACGTTGTTCATCTAGATTCTCTAGCTGAAGCAAACATTCTTCCAGATCTGTAGTGTTGGTAAGCACATGAATAGAATTTTTTAAGGATGGAATCTTGCACTCAACTGGTGTGATTGCTTCCATTTCGTGAATGAGCTGGAACAACGAGAAACCAATAACAGTCTTAAAATTAGCCCAGTACACCCAAAGCGTAGGATACAACATGATATGCCAATTTGAACTGCTCATGTTGGTAGTGCGCTTTATAATGGTTTTCAAGGTTTTTTTAACCGCCTCAACTTGTCCATTCACCTGAGGGTAAAAGGAATATGAGTGATCTTGCCTAAACCCTAGAATGGTGGTCAACTCAGTCATCATGTTGTTCTGAAAATGACAACCATGGTCAGTGACAATATGATTCGATATACTGAATCGAGCAACAATTTGGTTGAATACTAAATAATATTTCATTTCTCCATCAGCCTTATAGGTATGCATTGCCTCTTTCCACTTCGTAAAGTAGTCCACAGCAACAGTGATGTATTTGTGCCCCCCAACAGAAACTGGGTTACACGTCATGTAATATACCCCCCACTTGGTGAATGGACCTACCGGGATGACAGGGAACAAAGGGTGCAGGATGTGACCACATCTTTCTGGTATAGAGATGACAAGGATGATAGTGCTTTACATCTTCCACACAATCTTTGAAGATAGTGGGCCAGAAATAATCGGCACGTAGAATTTTTTAGTTTTTGCTAACCCAGATAAATTACCCCCACATACTCTGTTATGGGAATCATAAGACATGATCTGCCTCCTCATGAGTGAGGCACTGATGCAAGATAGAATATACCCCTCGTCGATACAAGGTATCGCCAATAATAAGGTAGTTTTTTGCATTAACCCACAATTTACGTCGATCTTCCCATGAGAAGGAAGCATGAAACATAAGAGTCTGGAGATATACTAGGATATCTCCGTACTAGGGATCAGAGATCGAGCTCAAAAAGATATGCTCGTCTAGGAATGATTCTTCTTCCATCACTACAGTATATTATATATGGAATTCCGATATTAATTATGTGAATACTAAGGATTTTTTAGACTTAGCAAATTGAAAATTCAAGCCAACCTCTTGGAGAATGACTATCCACATGTTGAATTTTTCCTCGATTATACATAGGGATAAAACATACTAGAATGGATTCACATCTGCAACCACTGTGGTTTTCCTTATCAAGACATAGTGACATAGACTCCAAATAGCTAGAACGTTTCCAATGCCAACCTCTTGATGTGGGAATTCCTAAGTTCAAGACCTACTAATGCTCAATTAAGGTAGTAGACAACATGCTCTAGGAGCTCATCATCTTCCTGAACTAGTACTACTCCTATGGTCGACTTGGATGTGGCCAGATACTATATAAATTCCTTAGTGTACTCTAGCGGGCATAATAATGGAGCCGATAGTAAATCCTTTTATAATGCCTTGAAAGCAATTTGTGCAGTTTCATCCCATAGGAATAGGGTGTCTTGTTTCAACAAGCGCATGAAACCCTTTGTAATCTTGGCATAGTTGACTATGAATCATAGAAGGAAATTGGATATCCCCTGCAGACTCTATAGTTTCCTGATGGAATGAGGAGGAGGCAGATTTAGAATGGCCTCGAATTCTAGTGGATCCACATGTATTCCTCTGTTTGACACTATGAAACCTAGTAACCTCCCCAAATCGACGCAAAAAACACACTTGTGGGGATTCAAGTGTATCTTATAGTGTCTGGATCATTCAAAAATCATACAAAGATGGTATGGATGGTCCTTCCTCTTGTGAGAATGGGCAGGTAGATCATCCAAGTAAGGTTTGACAATATTCTTAATATCGTGGAAGGACAAATCCATTGCCCACTAGAAGGTAGCTCCAGGATTTTATAAACAAAAGGGAATTTTCTTATATGCAAAGTTTCCCTGAGGACAAATGAAGGTTGTTTTATGCTAGTCTTCTGGTTTTATTTGAATTTGGTTATATCCTAAAAAAACGTCCATGAACGAGAATACCTAACTACCCGCACAATCATAAATAATCTGATCGATGAATGGTGTGGGCTAGTTATCCTTGGGACATGCCTTGTTTAAATCATGAAAGTTAGTGCAAATTCATATAGTCCCTTCATTTTTATCAATGGGATCAGGATTGGATACCCATTCCATTAGAGCAATTGGGTAAATGAACCCAAATTTAAGTAGTTTTTCCACTTCAACCTTAACAGTTGTCACTTTTTGTGGATTTATCAGTCTAATATTTTGTTGAACAGGTTTTGTGTCAAGGTAAGTACGGATCTCATGTTCAACTATAGATGGATCAATTCCTAGCATCTCCTCATATGACTAGGAAAAGATGTCGTGAAATTCCTTAAACATGGAAGTGTAAATGGAAACCTCCTCTAGAGAGAAGCTTGTGCCAATATGAACATTTTACACAACGTTAGGGTTTGCAGAAATGTTGATTGGAATGGTAGTAGAGATATTTTCCATATCCCCCTCGGCAAATGCTCCCTCCTTAGGTAAAGGATTAATCAGTAGATCAACACCTTTTTCCAATCTCACATGGAACTCCTGATTCTCGATCTTACTTAGCTGTGGAAGGAAGAAGGACTTATGGTGAAGGTCTTCACAAATGTTTTTTCGTTCGATCATAGCTTCCAGAATGGCTTCATCCGAAGAAAAAACCATATCCAAGAAATGATAGGAATGTGTAGAGATCTCCATTTAGGTGCGGGCATATAAGCTTCATCTACCTCCTTTGAGA
This sequence comes from Pseudotsuga menziesii, assembly GCA_001517045.1. Lineage (NCBI taxonomy): Eukaryota > Viridiplantae > Streptophyta > Pinopsida > Pinales > Pinaceae > Pseudotsuga > Pseudotsuga menziesii. The sequence goes on from LPNX010670117.1 coordinate 125,888, forward strand.
CTAAAGGAGTCGCAATGGAATCAACAGTGGCATTTAAAATAGCTTGATAAGATACTTCCATTACAGATAAGGGCACTTGAGGCTCTTGACGTGGAGGAAGGACCCAAGGATTAGTTCTATCTACAACCGTCATGATAGACTTTCCTACACTTGTTGAACCTAAATAGTTAATAGGGGTTGGTATATCGAATGTTCCCATCAAATATGTATACATTCCAACCCCCAATCTCTCATTCGTCGGTTTCGACTGATCTATCAAAGGTACTATGTACTCATTCATTTCAAAACGGCCTTTTCGAGTGAAATTGAGTTGGTCAACTGTAACCAGCGTACCTTCGTGAGGAAATAATACTACTCAGAAAATAGGCAAGGGGATAGCACACATGGCGTAAGTCCAACTTCCCCCCAACAACAAATTATATTCCAAAGGGGCATCGATCACTTCCACCTCAACAGACACGGCTTTTCCTGCCAACTTTATTTAAAAAGATGGTAGGATACCATGCAGATGGAAAGACCTTTCATCAAAAGCAGTAAGTAGAGTGTTCGATGGAACCAACTATGGGGATCATAAGGCTTTCCAAAAATACATCGACATGACACAGGTGGAAGAACCTTCATCAACCATTGTTCGTCCAATGGTTTTACCTCCATGGACAACATCAATTGACAAGACCACATGGTATGGCAGGCCTATTTTAACATTGAAAAGATTAAATTTTGCTAGCAAGCTCACTAAATCCATGCTACATATGGCTGCTAAGAGTGCATCCCTCTGAGAAGGATAACTCTTTAACACCTCCAAAGTCGAACATCGCACAAGGATTTTGAGCTAAGTCTTCAACTACAGAATAGTTAGAAACAACCCTAGCATTAGGGTTGTGAAATGTTTTCTTGAAGATACCTTTTGGTATCTTGGGCATTTGTTCAGTTGGTTTCTCAATAGTGAGAGGGGTTGAAGTTTCAACAGTATACTTACCCTTGTCTTGAGCCTCCGATTCATAATTCTTATTTCTTGTTTGAAGGAAAGTGTTGGTTCATACCATATTGATATAATTGTGATCAGTAGGAGCACTAGTTGTGCCCTCGCCATCTTTCGAACCAGAAGCTGCATTCTGTCCTTGGGGAAATGAATCTTTCAAGACAGCTAGTTGTTAATTCTTAAGCAGCTTCTGTACTTGTTCCATTAAAGGGAATTGATAAGTAAGGTGGTATCATTGGCACAACTTACAAGGAAACTTTAACTTTTTATCGTCTTTCTTGCTCCCATCAGCATTTTTTATGGGCTTTTGTTTGTTTTCGTTACCCTCACCCTTCTTCCCCTTCTTCTTTTTCCCACTAGGCTACTGATTTCCCTTTTTAGAAGACTATGCATAAACATTAGCACTTTGTGGTGAGGGGGTGGCAGCCTTAGTTTTCGTCGCTACAGATTGTTTCACTTACAACTCATGGAGTTGCTTGGATAGTGATTCTACAGTGGGAGTACTAACTGAACCAACCACGCCATCGACATGGGGTCCAGGATTGGGTTTCTCCTAGTCATTTGTAGACCTCAGTGCCTCAGGGATAATTTCATACAAAATCCCAGGATGATGATATATCACATCTAACTACTAGTCCCTAAGGATCTCTTCTTCCTCCGTGATAACCCCCGAAGTGGACACGTCCTTAGAAATATAAAACAGTAGAGATTTCAAGAGCCACTACAACAAAAAATTAGGAAATATCATGGCTTTAATAAGCCTATTTCATCTTTGCCACTCCTAAATGTGATTGGATATGTGTGTGGCCTTGTTTTGTCAAAAAGTTGAAAACAAGTTTGTACCAACATCATACTAGACAGGAAACTGAAATTGATTTAGAAACATGGTTTATAAATTCAGGAAGCTGTCATATGCAGCAAACATAAATTCTATGTACCATTCAGCTTCCACATGAGTCAGCATTCTCTGAGAAATCCTCAACCAAACAAAGTCATCATTCAGCAAGTTAGAAGAGAACCAAAGGTGAGAAGTGGTAATGTGAGCACCTACGTCCTCACCAGCTTTTCCTTCAAACTTTGGAATGTTTCAGGGAAGTTTGATGGGTACAAGTGTCCATGCCACATTGTGACGCACAAGGTCATTCATTAATTTTCAAAAATCTGGCAAGTTTAACGTTTCCCTAGAAAGGAATTTTCGGCATAACCGGGGTTTGATATTGAGTATTCTGAGGTATGGAAGTACATGACCCAGGGCTCCCGAAAAAAAAGGCGGGGTTGCCCCCAGCTGTCGGTTGTGATGTCGTTGCAGTATTTTGAAAATGGTTTTACGCCAATGCCAGATGGTTGCTAAATTTTGGTGTCCAATAAGGGGTTTGGCCTGCTCCAGCCAAAACTGGAGTTTGAAAGATGGGAGCATAGATTCCACCACTAAACAGTGAAAAGGGAGATCTCCCAAGAGGGTTGGTCAAAACCTGACTGGAATTCTGAAAACTATAACCTATGAATTCACTTGGATTTGCAGATGACATACCCACATAAGTAAGCGATGGGCCTACATAAGGTGTAGATGGAGGAATATTTCCACCATTCCAAGGAAAACCCTGGACAAATGAAGTGGATCCACTTGGACCACTTTGATCACTTTGCATAAATAGAGAAGAAGTAAAAGGTATACTGGGAATCCTAGTGATCACCCCACTAGATTTACCTACCACATTAGAGGGTTTTGAATGATTTACCACTCGAGTACTTGGTGAAAGAAGTGCAGTATATGCGCTAAGTCTTGGAGCACTTATCGGGGGAGGTAAGACTCCACCATCCAACATGGTTGAAATCGAGGTAGACATACCGTCTCCTGAGCTAAACATAACTCGGCTCAAAGGAACACCAGAAACAGGTCAACTGAAAGGGAGGGCCTGGACTATCACAGGATCGTTTAGATCAGTTAGAGGTATATTAAAATTCCTTTCAAACACGTCAGCCTACAAGTATTCAATCTCTACTGGTGGGTTTTCTTCCTGATTAAACCTAAGTTCTACTTCACCTGGAACTTTGCTAACACTGGTCGGTTCGAAAGAACCGTCTATGTCAAGTGTCTACCTTTGAGGTGGCAGTGGAGGCTCCACTGTAAAACATGGAGGAAGGTTTTGAGACCTTATATACCTATGAAGAGGATGGTCCTCCATAGCTAAAAATATGACTCACACACCTAAAGGAAAACTAAACACAAACAAACCAAACATGACACACTAAAAATCACCTAAGTAACACAGACAAAACAGATAAAAGATACACCTTCCAAAGGAAATCCTGGGATGATTAGGGCCCAGGTCCAACCAATGAAGATCAAAGAATGGTTACTTGGCGTCTCGTGAATATTTCTTTGGGTGCAAGCATTGGAATCACCCAATCTACCTCTCAAATTATCAATTGAGGTTACCTTCCAAGCCTATCCTAGGAGTATTGGAAATAGCCTTCCAATACCACCTGTGTAAGATCCCAGTGTCTGGAGACTAAGGCTACCAAATCTATAATGATAGTCCAGCAGAACGGTCGATGGCCTAATCAATGTGCATGGACAGGGTAGCTAAGCCCAAAATCCAACCAATATTGGCACCTCATGGGGCCCAAGAAATGGTATTGATAAGACCCCCGAACACATAAAAATCATGATAAACGATCGAACAAGGAAGCGCAGGGTTATCTCCTCAACTGAGCTCTCACGCAGCCTCGTGATTGACTCATGTCTGAGAAGAGATTTCTGGATTATCCCTTGTAGAAGTGGATTGACCTAAATATAGGCCATTACATCTGAAATCAAATTGCTTTTGGATAGTTTAAATCTCCTAGTCCAAAAACCTAGCCTAAGCTAGTTAATGATCGAACCTATAAAAGAAAGTTACTAATAGATTATAAGTTAAACATTCTTTTTAATGGATTTATTACTCAAGGGTAATGGAGTGGGACTGGGTGGTGTTTGGAATCAACAAAGTGAAATCAAATGATGTATAAAAAAATTCAAAATGAATGCAACTAACAAATGCATTTTTTTTCTTTTTCTTTGTAAATGAAACTAATGAAACTTCTTAAACCATTTTGAGAAACTACAATACTTAAATTTTTTTACTTTTTTTGAAAATAACAAGAAAAACAGCTAATGCAAAATGAAAACTTCCTTTTGTCTTTATTTTTCAAAAAATTCAAAAACTTTATGCAATTAAATGCACTTTAAGCAAGCTAAGCAATCTGGTCATATATAAATGTAAATGATAGCAGTCAAATCCTACAATAACAATCTTCAACCAATCAAGCAGAGATGACTCAAAACCTAGTATTGGACAGAACTATTGACTTGAAGAGACCAATAGATCCAAAAGTCAGAAAAATTATGACTCACCTAGACTACTACAATAGCAATCAAAGGTATATCAATGTCCTAAAAGGACTGATAGACACCAGTAACCCAAAAAGACACAAGCATTCAAAGCAATCAGCCAAGAAGGAAGGACCCAACACATTCACAAAAGAAGAAACATACCTAACTTACTCAAAAATACTTGACTTAACAAGCAAAAAGTGAAATTCACATGCCTACATCAACAGTAATAAGCTAAAGAAGAACCCTTACATACACCTGAGAGACCAAAAAGAAAAGGACAAGCAAAACCCTAACAATCTGACCTATACCTACAGGAACTCGCGACTGAAACCAAAACAACCCGCAAACCATTCGTGACTGCATATATAGTCAACCTATTAATACAATAGAGCACTCACAACTATATATATTAGCAACCCATGAATACAGTCATAATTTTTCAAGAAGAAAAAGAAATGACCACAGGATTTCGAACCTTCAATACTGAAAACTGCGGGAAAAAAACCTAATCAAAACACCTACAGGATAAAACAAAGAAAAACTAGAAAGGAAACCAAATGAATGGACCCAAAACAGGTTGGACTCCACAATGGAGTCACCAGTTCTATTGTTTAGGGAAAAGTCCTAGCTTATGACCTAAGGTCTGGGGTCACCAACATACAAAAATAAAACTTGCAGACATTCAATTATCTGAGAATTTGATAGAGAAATAAGGAAGAAAGTAAGTGTACCTTGTTTATGAAGGTTGGTCCTAGCTTTCTTCTTCAATTCAAATACTCCAACAACTCCTAGGAATATTCACACCTGCCAAAGAGATAGACAACTTCCTACAATATCTTAGATGTTATATAAGAGATTAATGAAATACTATGATTGCAATAATACAAGATAATTCATAAATCATAACATATAAGAATACTAGTGCACCAATTGGAATAAAGTCTCTCTTTATTGATAAGCAGTGATGAAAAGATTACAACTAGTAGCTGATACAACTCCTTCTCTGTTATCCAAGGAACTGATTTCTGTTGCTCCAATCTCCAAAGGAAATCCACCAGCATAAACTTACTATGTTTTTGATATCTCCTTGCCCTCAACCCTTACCCTCTATTTATACTTTATGAACAAGAGGAGTTACATAGGTTGAGATGGTTTAGGAAGTTGGCAATGTTATGATTATGAGCCTAATTTTCCTTAAGTAAACTTATTTTTATTTTTTATTTTTTGGATTAGGGAACTCGCGACTATTGACATTAGAAAGTCACAATTCACTCGTGACTTTTATAAGGGAAACCCGCAAATGCAAACTATGATTATGTAATCCAGCGTTGTATATGTAGCTAAACATGAATGGTTCAAGGGTTTCAATAGAAATAGTCATGAATGCACCTAAAGATCCTTATAAAAATAGCCAAGGCTGGTAGGATGAAGATGTATAAAGGAACATGCACATCTATAGGGTTTTGGCTACTTCCATCCACTTTGTCCTTTTGTGTACCGACACATTGAGTGTCCATACTCAAACGAAGAAGTGCCATTTCACTAGATACAATATTCTCAAAGAGAACAACAAGGAGATTGTAGCTCAAAAGAAGAGGCTTAACATTCTAGTCATCAAACATCCCTAGATGGTAGAATTATTAGCAGTCCAAGCCGAGATGGACAAAGTGACTACTGAGAATCAAAGAAATAAGGAAAGGATTGTGTATTTGGAAGAGGAAGTGAAACAACTACAAAAATAGAATTAGGATCTTTCTTTAGCTAAAGCTACTATTGTATAAGCCTCATCTGTGGCGGATCCTATATACCAATTAGACAAGACCATGAATGAAATGAGAATCAAGGAAGCTCAGTTCAACAAGGTTCAAACTGACTTAAAGCAGGAAAATGATGAAGTTAGATAATTGAATGAAGATTTGGAAAAAATATATGCAACAATATCTTAATTAAATCAAATTAAAATCAATCTACAGAGGGAGATCCAATCATGGTATAAAAAGTTAAGTCACAAACCATTATCAAAGGTGTCTCGTTAGATGATTTGGGACTAGATTGTGATCCAAGTATAATCACATTAGAAGAACTTCACGATATCACAATATGAGATGGAGCTAGCTATTTCTGCATCTAAGGATTCTTGGGAAACATTGACATAACTAGAAAAAAATCCTTATTCCACCAAAATTGTAATTGAACTTCTCAAACAGAAGTCGCATCAGGAGATTTGCAATTTAGTAATAAGAGATAGAATAGAGTTATAGATTGAGGCTAATAAAATGATTACTAAGAATATTTTGGCCCATAATGTCCTTGATTTAGAATCTCAATTATATCATGATGTTGGTTCATTCAAATCCATGTTCTATCTCCTTATTCACTAAGGAATCCCATCCATGTAGGATCAAAATGGATATTTATATCCCATAGAGCAATACGGCATGTTGATGGTAGACACAATAATTTTAGAGGATTCCCTTAATGATATACAAGGGTAAATAGAGTCTAGGATCCAGTTTAGTAATTTGCATACAGACTTTGAGATCTTAACTGGATTTCAAGAAATTTTCTCGAAGTTTCCCAGGGCCACATATGAGCGCTACACAAAGTTGGACATGGACACTTGGGAAATGAGGCATTTCAAGTATCCCTTGGGGAAGGAGTGGAAAACTAGATTAGAGGAAATTTCAACTCAAAATGGGCCTTTTAACTTTTATTCAAATTCCATGTCATAATGTGTTAGCCAATGAAATTGCTTTAAATTTGAAATACCGTATAGGTCTTAAACACTTTTTTAATATAAATTTGGGGATAGGTATCATAAATAAAAAAATACTTTTTTTTGTTTGTATTTTTGACATATCTCCCTATGTTTTTACTCAAATTTCGATCAGGAGAGCTTGTTGGATGCGGAATTAAATTCTGCATCCAACGAGTACCCACTCGGCATACTTTTGACGGACCCTACTACCCCAAAAACAAGAAATACCTGAAAAAATGGAATGATGACATCATCATTCTATTTTTTCAGGTATTTCTTGTTTTTGGGGTAGAGGGGTCCATCAAAAGTATGCTCAGTGGGTATTCGTTGGATGTGGAATTTAATTCCGCATCCAACGAGCTCTTCCGATCGAAATTTGAGTAAAAACACAGAGAGATATGTCAAAAATACAAACAAAAATGTAGTTTTTTTCTTTTCTTCCTCCAAAATTAATAAATATTATTTTATTATTTTAACTATTATTTTATTAGTTCATTTTTGGAGGCCCATTTTGAGTTGAAATTTCCTCTAATGATTACTTGCATTTCAAGGCTCAAGAAGAAAATCAGAGTTCCAACTCCTCAAACTTTAGTGGGAACACTATCATCTCAACCACATCAAATGCTACCTGGCCCTCCTCATATTTTGCATCAGAACCCTGCAGGTCATTCTTAGCAAAGGCCACTGCAAGTTAAAAGACATCCCAGTAAACATCATGACAATTAGATAGGAGAATAGTTCACTTTTGTTATAGTTTTTTTATGACACGATGTTCTGTAACTGTAATCTATTATCAAACAAAATTCTATTAGAATTGTAATAACTACAATTAGGGCCATATCCTATTGTTGTGAATTTGGATTAAACACTAATTATATATAGCTAAGCATATTAAATCTTAACATAGGGTGAACCATATCTCCTTCCCTGGGATGATCCAAAATGATTCCAAGTGAAATCCTTGATGCATCAACATGAACATGAAATTCCTTTTGGAAATATGAGAATGATAGAGTTGGAACGTTCACCATTATCTATTTAATATCATTCAATGTGTGCTAACAATATTAATTCCATTGGAAAGTATTGGCCTTCTTCAATCATTTTTCCAAAGGTGTGTTAATATATGCATAGTTGTGGATGAACCTTTTGTAATAGCCTATGTGACCCAATTTAGATCACAACTACTTTACTATCGTTGGCTCCTAAATATTTACAATAGCGACAATTTTCACAGGGTCAACTAGCACCCCATCTTTCCGCCCTCTAATCACTCTACACGTCGATCCCCATTGGAGTTATCCTCTGCCATTGATCTTGCGGAAGTCGAAACTTCAACCTTTTGCACTTAGAAATTTTTGGGTTTTTCGACTTTCGACTTTCGCCCTTCTATTCCTTTCCGCACTGTTGATATGGACAGAAACGTTCTAGACTACTGGATTTGGTGGAAAGTGGAAAGCGGAAAATCAACATTTCAATAACAAATTATTAAGATTTCCAACTTCCAACTTTCGCCCTTCTGATCCTTTCTGCACTGTTGGTTTAGGCAGAAGCATTCTGGACCGTTTGATCTGGCAGAAAGGGACAAGAAAAAAATCAGATTTTCAATAACAACTTCTTAATATTTTCAATTTCTGACTTTCGATTTACGCCCTTCTACGCCTTTTCGTAATGTTGATCTGGGCAGAATATTTCTTGATCGTTGGATCTGCGAAAAGATGAAGTTGAAACTTTAAGTTTTTATACCTAGAAACCTTAAGTTTCTGATTTTTTATTTTCACCCTTCTGCGCCTTTCCAAACCGTTGATCTAGGTGGAAGATTTTTGGACTATTGGATCTTGCGAAAAGAGGAAGTCGGAACCTTAACTTTTTATAGCTGGAAACCTTAAGTTTTCGATTTCTAATTTCCGCCCTTATGTGCCTTTCTGCATTGTTGATCTGGGTGGAAGCTTTTTGGACCGTTGGATCTGGTGGAAAGTGAAAGTTGGAACTTTAACTTTTTATACCTGGAAACCTTCAGTTTTTTATTTCCTATTTCTACCCTTATGCACCTTTCCACACCGTTTATCTGGGAGGAATCTTTCTAGGTTGTTGGATCTAGTGGATCGTGGAAAATGGAAGTCGAAACTTCTCCTTTTTTTCACTTAGAAAAATTGGGTTTTCCTCTTCCATACTTCTGCTCGCGCTCTTTCTTGGGCGGAAATGAATTTTGGCCCCTCGATCTCTTTGTGGATTGATTCTCCACCATCCGTTCTTTCCTAGAACCTTTCCTTGATCGCATTTTTCATACTTAGGCACAATTCCAGGTCGAGCCAAAGGGTTTCTTACTATTTTGACGTATAGTCTTAGGATTAAGCCTCCCGAGCAACATTAAACACTCTCCTGCATACCTCTAGGTCATAATATATGAAATTTTTTTTACCCTACCCATCATTTTTTACTGGTCCAGACCTTTGAAAGGGGATTAGTGCATATTCCTTGTGTAGAAATATTCAAAATTTAGCACAAGTGCTAATAGAGGCTCCAACTTGGGGATGTTATCCTCCCTATGAGATAGAAAAGAACCATGTAGCCCAGGTGCCTGATCCATCAAATTCGCTTGAAAAACAAAAAACTAAATGACAACCCCTACTAGAGACCTTAATGCCTTCACCTCGAGCTTTAAGTCTAACATGGGGGGCTATACACACATGCAATGTTAAGAGAAAACAGTATATACAATGGTATGAAACTTGAACTTTCTTTACAGGAAGTAATGCTTGAGGAGCCTCTTGTTCACAGGAGATCCAGATACTAGGCCACCCTCCATCTCATCCAATACATAGGCATTTTTTCCACTGAAGGAAGCAATTTTATATGGGCCCTTCCATAGGTGATCAAACTTCCCATGCTTCCCCTTGTCCTCATGTGGTGCATCCCACATTAAATCTACATCCCCCAACTGGAAGTCCTCAGGATTGGTCTTTCTGTTAAATATTTCTTTCATTTTTTTCTGAAACCTTTGTCTTGTGAAATACCTGCTCCCTTTGTTGTTTTAGTTCAATCAACTAAAACATCCTCCTCTGAGTTGGATGTGTCTCTATTTCCTCTTCCTGCAATAGCTTCATCACTGGAAGAATTTAGGAGCTAGGAAAAATCACCTCAAAACCACAGCCTAGCTGGAAAGTTGAGGTGCCAATGGATCTCTTTATGTTGATCCAATCAGCCCATAAAGCATGAATTAGCTTTGTGTGCCAAGACTTATTGTTTAACTGCAGCAGCTTCTTGATGGTTCTCATGAGGATCTTATTTTATGATTCTTCTAACCCATTTCCTTGTGGATAGTAGGAAGTATATTGAACCAACTGTATATGATATTTGGAACAAAACTCAGCCATTTTCTTTGACTTTAAAGCAGGATCATTATCAGTGATTATCTTCTTGGGGAACCCAAATCTCGATAGGATATGCCTTCTAGAAACTGCATGATCACTGTCTCAGTAGCTTGTCTTGTTAGGATGGCCTCTATCCATTTGGTGAAATAGTCAGTAGCAGTAAGGATCCACCTTTGTTTTCCTGAGGAGTGTGGATTTATTTCCCCACTGAATTCTAGTCCCCATTGCTGGAAAGGTGCTTCAACCTATATGGGATTCAAAGGAAATTGAAGTAATTTCCTTCTCCCATAAAAAATCTGACATTTGTAACAAGCGGCAACTTTCTTGTGTGTATCAGAGAATATGGTGGGCCAATAGAACCTTGCTCTCATGATTTTGTTCACAGTATCTTTCCAATGGTGATGCCCTCCACATTCTCCCACGTGGAATTCCTCAATGAGTCTTTTGCCTCCTACTCATCTACACAGTTTAGTAGCACTCCTCCTAGTTCCTTCCAATATAATTTTCCCTCTAAAATACAGAACTTAGATGCTTTCTGCTTGAGAAATATACACCTTGTTTTATCCATACCCTATAGTGCATGCAGATGTTGTAACAAAAAGATGATATTAGTGTACCAAGGAGATGACATAAGTGCTCACCTATTGGGGGACCTGGTTGTCCATAGGGTTCTGCTCTTCTACTGACAATTCAGCAATCATGTGCACATTGAGAGCATCACAGCTGGACTGGGTCATGAGCTTGGCTAGTCCCTGTCCTTTGATTAACTTTGTAGGCTTGATTTTCAAGTCATACTCCAGAAGAAATGCTATCCACTTTCCCCTTCTTCCCTCCGGATCAAGTTGGGTCAAAATATCCTTTACATCACTGGTAGGGACATGAGAAATGATATGGGAATGCAAGATGTACACTCAAAAATATTTTAAGGCCTATACCAGGGCATAAGCTTGCTTATCTAGGATATTATGCTTCAGGGGGGCATCTCTCAGGGTCTTACTGTAAAACGCAATGGGTTTCACATCCCTCATGATTTTTCTGTAGCAATACTCCTGCCACTGTGTACTCTGAGGCAAAGGAAAATATGAGGAATTCTTTAGCAAAATCAGAGCTTGCAAGTACAGGAGCTTCAGATATGGCCTTTTTTATGTCTTCAAAGGAATTCTTGGCCTTAGGGGTCCACTTAATTTCTTTATTCTTTCCTAGCATATCAATTATACACTTCACTATTTCCTGCAAAAGCAGCAATAAGTATTCTCAGAAAATTTGCCCTTCCCAGAAAAGACTGGACCTCCACCTTATTTCGAGGGAGCTCGATTTTGCTGATCGCTTCCACCCTCTTCGAGTCTATTCAGATGCCTTCCTGAGATATGATATGCGCTAGCAGTTTCCCTTCTTTCATAGAGAAGAATGATTTCTTCGGATATAGGGATATGCCAAACTTTCTACATTTTCTAAACATTCTACGTAGGTGAGCCACATGTTCTTCGTAAGATTTGGAAAAGATGATGACATCATCCAGATAGATGACCAGAATCTTGTCTTTCTCATCAGCGAAAGCTATGTCCATGGCTCATTGGAAACTTTCCCCTGCGTTCATAAGCCCAAATGGCATTTTAGCATACATAAACATGCCCCAAGGCATAGTGAATGTTGTTTTCTCCTAATCTTATGGGTGCACCACGATTTAATTATAGCCTGAGAAACCATCTTGAGTGGAGACCTCTATGAACCCACTACTCTATGTAAGATATGTTCCATCTTGGGCAGTGGGTAATGGTCCTTCAAAGAAACTCTGTTCAAGTTTCTGAAGTCGATGCATATTCTTATTTCACCATTCTTCTTCCTGACAGGGGCTAGATTTCCCACCCAATGCGAGAATCTGAGAGGCACAATGATTTTTGCTTCAAATAACTTCTTGATATCCTTTTCTATCAAGGGCACTAGTTTGGGATTCATCCTTCTCAACTTCTTTTTTAAAGTTACCTCGCCTTTCTTGAGTGGTATGGTATGTTGGATTATGCTAGTATCATATGCCTTCAGGTCACTGTAACTCCATGTGAACACATCTAAATATTCTTTCATCAATGAGATGTACTTTAGCTTGGCTTCAGGCGAAAGAGTCCTTGATATTTTGATGATCTTAGGATTATCCTCTGTTCCAATATTTACATCTTCAACATTCTCACAGTTTCAGACTAGCTGAGGATATTTAGCCACATCATTAGGATCAAAAATTTACTCTAGAGGAATTAGGCCCCTGGGGATGGAATTACCCTTTAGCTGCAAGATCTCTTTGCCACATATGTTATTCACATATTCTTGTTGCTCATCAGTCTCATGTATCTATGTTTCTCAATATTCTTCAGCTTCTCCAGCATCAGCCTCTTCAACATGGGAAACATCCTCCTTTCGGGGCATCTCCTTAGGAACAGCAGTATGGATTTGCAAAGTCTCTTGAGCAAGAGTAGTCTTCTCCAAAAGCTCATTTTCTTCATCAATACTCAACCCATCAAACTCCCCATTGAGAGTGAGGAACTTTTGGATCTGCTTATCATCTTCAAAAACTTGCCAGCTTTTTACATTATCAGGGATAGAGGGTCTGTGCCTCACTTCAATTTCATATTCTCTAACAAGGTCCAAACAGACTTTAAAAGAATCTACGGAGGTGGCCAAAGAATCAAATACACACTTTTGTACTCTATGGATCAGATTAAAATGCCATTCCTCAAAGCATTCGATGAGGTCCTGGGCAGCATTTCGATAACTTCTCATCTGGGGATGTTTGGCCTGATATTCCCAAGTCATTTGTTTGATTATAAGCTCAAAATCCCCATATAACACCACCCTTTTGACTTGGAGCTCCTTTAAACATCTCAAATAATTGAGTTTGTGTCATGTCAAGATAATGTTTAACATGAGGTTCATTGTTCATAGAACCCCTACAGTGTTTTAACACATCCTTTGTGTTAAAAGAAGGCCTAGTGTTATCGTGCCAAAACGTGTGCACTAGTCCCTTCACTGCTTCGACTAACTTCATGTCTTTGCGGGGAAACCTACTGCTAAATGTCCATAATGTTTCCATTTTTCCCTCTACATCAAGGTTGTCTCTTATTACTGAATATTTTTTAAGTGTCTTTGGATGTAAAGGCACCATTTGTGATGCGCATTTTAGTAAACGACATTGTCTTGTAGATCTACATACAATTGATTTAGCTAATACACGGCAATCCACATTACAGTCCTGTGAATGATTTTTTTTACCAATCGATGTGAATGCAACAACAAGAGATTTAACAATGTGATTACTTGATTCGATATTCTTCAATGTTCTTATGCCTAAATTTCTTCTAACAGTTGCCATATTTCTAGATTTAAGCAAAGCTAAAAACAATTGGCATTTACCGGCTTCGGATTTGTTATCAAAATATTATTTCATTATCTGAGAACAATGACAAAGGATAGTGCATTTAGCCACCTTACCTTCCATGGAAGTCAATTCTCTCTCATCCACTTGTATGCATTTAGGAGTTCTTTTTCATTTTGATGCGAGATTTCTTGCCGTTTGAAATGTTGGAGTGACATTTACATCCACTACAAGCTGACAACTTTGATTAGGAGATTGAACCACCTGGCATGGTTGTTGCTGAGTCACATTTGCATCGGAAGTAACATAGTTATTGAACTCTTCACAAGATTTTCCATTTAATAATGGATCAATAATATCATCTCCCCTATAACCAACTTCCTTTCAATGTTGCATTATCTTCCTCAGCCTCTACGTCAGGTATCTGTTAAGTAGGAATGGGAACTATTTGCTCATCCAATGAATGTTGACGATCTCTTGAATCTTTCCTCTTTTTTTTTCTTTTTTCTTTTCAGCTTCTTCTGGTGTAAGCTCCTTCCTCGCTAACGTTCGACCTCTACTACGTACATTCCCCATTGAAATCCACCCAAACTTGTACAAAACCTATGGATTTGTGTAAGTAATGATTAAATTGCAGGTTGAACAATTCTCTGTGCACGGGTTTAGGAAAATTATGTATTTTTCTATAGTAAACTTGGCCCACAGCACGCAACTCAACATTTTTTATATAACACATATCACATATGCGATATGGATACACTGCTTTTTACTTAACTGGCAGTTTGTATTATGTGATCGCCAAATCGCATATGTGATTTAGTGCATATCAAATATTAAACTTGACTTATCCATGCTTGGATACTAGTTACCCATTCATGGGCTACCACTTATATATATATATATATTTATAGTTTATTTCTAATTTTGAACGACTGCCATAGAATCAATCTCTATGGTCCTCGTGCATAGATGAAAAAACATAGGTGGTAGTCCACCCCAAATCTCAAATAAAAACATCTATGGACTTAAATATGTTAAACGTCTATGACCTTATAATGGACCCCATACCAATGGTTAAGACCTCTAGACCTATCCTTGGACCATGGTAGTGTCTATAGAACTATCTCTTGTCTCGAAATATTCATAATGGTTCCTATATGACCATGGTCAATGCCTCCTTAACAATATTCAATGCATAAAATAGACTAATGGCACATATATCCCATATTAAGGTTAAATGTTCCCTTTAAAGGGCATGTGTAGTGGTTTAAGACTTGTTTATGTTACACTATTGTCCCATTACCATGGTTAAGACTCTCAGACCCATCCTTAGTTCATAAAACCTCATAATGACACCCATATCCCACTAAATGCCAAATATTCCATCTATAAGGAATGTGTGTGTATTTAGGGACTTATTTTATACTCTTCCATGACTATATTCAATGTCTAGAGTGTTAGTGATTGAGAAAAATATGAAGAAACTTGAACTTTAAAACTTTAATCCATAATAACAGTGCATATAAATCTCATCAATAATCCAAAGACATAAATCAAAACATAAAACAAAAGATATACCCTGGGAAAACCCTCTACTGATTCAAAGGATAAAAAACCCAGCAAACAATATTAGAGTATGATTGATTAGTAGCAGAGAATGATTACAACATAATAGCATATTGCTTTCACTGAGAGCACCAGAGAGAGGAGATCAAATGGAACACCGTATCTAACTTGCCAAGTGCATAGAAATTTAATAACAAGTCAAATTAGGTTTTACAACAAAAATAGAATGGTTTCATGTAGCAACAACTTGTTAACACTTAGAACACTGATCCATCTTTAATCATGCACCCCATACTGATCCAGTGTTAATCTGGCAGTCCATAATTATCTTCCACATGAAGATATGCGCCTTCCATTAATTAACTAACTCTAACTGTGTTGAACTGAATGTAAATGAGTTGAACTAAATGTAACTGAACAGAACTGAATGTAACTGAACAGAACTAGTGCATCTCCATTAGTGTTTATTTTCGATAACCATTTGCATAAATTAAGGATTTGAACCCTTAATTAAATTAACTTGTTTACCATAACTGCAATTCAAATTCTCTCTCTATCTATGTGCTTATATTAAATATCTCTACATGGTCCATGTGTGTTTTGATTAATTAATCATATCATACTCATAAGATCGTCTCTGAACCTATGATCATATGTATTGCCCCAGGTCATATAGTCATATGCTAAAGTAAATCACTCTAGGGGTAGCTAATCCCTGAAGGAGACTTGTAGCATCTGTTGACCATGACTAGTCATACATCACATAGTATATATACTTTACATAGTAAAGTACACCACCTCACAACATGAGGATATTTGCAGGACTACACAAGCCTACTGCCCACCTCAATCATATGAGCATATTCGTAGGACTACATAAGCCTACTGTCCACCTCAATCATATGAGGATATTCCTAGGATTACACAAGCCTACTGTTTTGATATTACTCATAAGAATTTACAACATCACCTCATCAATCACATGAGGATACTCATAGGACTACACAAGCCTACTGTCTTGATATTACAAGACTAGAGAATGACTCCCGATGTTGTAATCTCAACACTCCCTCTCAGCGAGGGACACATTCTCTTCCATACCAAGCTTATCTCATAAGTTTTTAAAATTCGTCACAAATGGAGGCTTGTTACAAATTTGCAATATTCTCATCAGTACCCATGTACTGTAACTCATGACCATGACTTCAATGAAGTAAAAATTCATCTCGAATGTGTTTTATCATAAAACAGATATAGGGTTTTCGAGAAATCTTGACTATTAAAACCTAATGACTATAGGCTCAAGTCTTTCACCCTAGTAGGTAGCTTCCCAAGCTACACTACTCCTCAGTATATAGTACTATCCATAAAACACATTTTTCTTTTTTAGTACTCTCATACATACATCTTTATTCTGTAGTACTAGCTACAATACACTTAGATTTTATAGTACTAGCCTCAAATTGCATCGCTTATCTCAAGCTAAAACAATAGCTGGATAGCACAATCAAATAATAGGTCTGCCATGTGTCAAATACAATAAAGATCATATTCTGATGTACCTCAAAGGTACTCAAACATATGCTTAGTAGTAAGCATAAAACACAATAGGTCTGCTCAAAGAACAACCGGCTACTTATATAAATTAGCATCATCTAGATCCAATCCAGAATAAAGTTTCTATAAACTAGAAACCATGGATTTTTTAAATCCATCACATACAACATTATACAACAAATGTGTAATAACATGCAGAAAGAAATACTTATCTTTTCTTTCACTCTTCAGCATTTGTTGACTTCTTGAACCTTTTGTTATTTGGAGAATTTCTTTGTGAGCATGCCACTCTCTATGATGTTCTTCAAGTCATGATCACTTTCTCGGTGATCCTTCTCTTTATATTTGCAGCACCCCAACTACATCTTTGAGAGGTTTTAACTATTCTCTAACAGTCCATACTATAAATAGTCTCCGAGACTTTTGACCATGTCTCTTCTCATGTGGATTCTCTCCACAAGATATCACAACCATCGGCTTCCTAAGTCATGTACGATGACTAACTAGTGGGGACTTTATCTATTGTCTCCTATGAATACACATCAATACTCCCTCTTCAACTAGAGGAGTTACTGTGTACTATACCAAACTTTTCCTGGATAGAATCTTAATAAGAATGCTAGCAATGTTGCTCATATATGGATATGTACCATGTCTCGAATATAACTAACTAGAACCCTCAAAAGCTTTACTTCTTTTCAACATGCTCTATCTAAAGCAACACATGTGATATTCCTCAATCACTATATTAGTGAGATTTCATATATAATTAAAACTATCTTTTACTGATCAAGACATATATGAGTCCACATACACTTGTACCAAGTAGGTACCACAACACATGCTTTGTACATGTCTATGTACAAACTGCAAGGCACATAATAGATCTTGGGACCTGTGACTAACCAAATACATCTCAACTGACTTGAGATCCTCCAAATATGAAATAATAATTATAAAATTTCATATTTACCTTCATATGTGTGGCCATGTATTTCTAGTCCATCATCCTGAAACTCTTCGGGCTCTTTTACTGCACCTTTTCTTTAACCAAATTTTTATTTTATTGGTGACTACCACACCACTTATCATAAGAATCATAACAATATTCTTGAATATAGTTCTCAACTTCTTTCTGAATATGAGCATCATGCATATCTCCTTTTTAACAGGAGGTACATTAACCAGTTTACACTGGTTCTTCAGGAGCTAGTGAGACTAGAAACTCCCTCTCACCATGTAAATGTGAGAATCATAATATGGGCCCTCTATCACGAAGACCCATGCTCATATATATATGAAGCTCTTATTTGAAACATGAATTTAAATAAGATAGAATATCTTCAGGAGTCTTCACATCTATAATTAATCCATCTATTTTGTCTGATTTCCAAGAGACATAGGAACCTCCTGAATTATTCTCTTCCAGGATCAGCCATCAGAATGACTCCACATTCATGTCCTTCTTTACTTGTAGGTAAGGGGATATTAATTTTCCCTACAAGACAAATTATTCTCATGGTTAGAACCATTACATACTCATGAATTTTACTCACATGAAATACTTTCAATATAGTGATAAAGATTTACTTAGTTATGTACAAATATTGACCAACCGATTTATCATAACCCATTATAATCTTATGTACTGATATGCAACCATATATCATTCCAAAAATTCATTTTATGAAAGAAATATACAGCCCAATGTTCATATCTCATGAGGTAAGCATGAAGCCCTCTATCTAGCCAATCATGTAGTCTTATGTTCACACTTTGTGAAACAATCATGTTGTCATAAATCTCATTTTTTATGAATGATGTTTTCAACTTTGTATCATTTCTACATAAATCTTATATCAGTCTTTATATCATCTCGCAAAATTTGGACTCATGAGATTTAGTAACATTCCAATAAAGATATGAACAACAATGTATATGCTAAACACAATTCCAAGTAATAAAACATAATCTGATTTTATAAAAGCATATGATAATTAAATAATCATGCAGCCCAACATTCATATCTCATGAATCAATCATGCATCTCTATATTTATGAAACAACCATGCAACTCTATATTCATATCTTTATGAAACAGTCATGCATCATTTATATTCATAATCATGCATGATCTATATTCATATTTTATATAATAATCACGCATGATCTATATTTATATCTTATGAACAATCATGCATCCTCTATATTCATATTTTATAAAATAATCATGCATGCTCTATATTCATATCATATGAACAATCATTCATTCTCTATATGATTGTAATGAAACCATTCAAAAGCATATAGATCTAAATAGCATATAATAAAAAAATTTGGTACTTATCTTTTTATTGTTTTGCATGCTCCCTCTTGATCTCTACTTCCTTGTGGAGATTACTGTAATCCCTCGGTCTTGATCTCTTTGAAAATTTGAGTGCAAGCAGGAGGTAGCAAATCTTTGCATGGAGAAACTGGATCTCATGCAACCTGAAGTGAATTTTTTTCTTCCAAAGAAAACTTATTCCAATGATCATCCTCTTCTTTAGATGATATCTCAACTCTATGAGGCTCTCATTATACACAAGATCCACTAAATAATGATAATATCCAACTTACAACTCTTGGGGTTGTTCCATCAATTGTTCCACTTTGAGAAAATGGCCATAACATGAATTCTAAGAATTTCATCTTCAAATACCTGATCGTATCTCTCACATAGTTGCGGATTTTTGAAATATTCTCTTTACTAAGCTAAATCAGCCAATTTCGGAAGTGGGTTTTCAAGAGTTTTGTTTGATTCCTCACGGATTGATCAAAACGTCTCCAAAAAATTTGTCTCCTAAAAAGTGACGAAAATAGTGCATGTTGACTTGCTCTTTAATTCGCCCTATATAAGGAGTCCTTACTCACTGAGGTCAAGTAGACATCTAGATCATTCTCCTCAAGGATGATTCATACTCTTTCCTTCAATTTGGAAGTATTTTCAAACTGGTCTTCCGGTTGGATGGAGATCGATGCCATGGCTCCAAACTCTTTGCTCAATACTTCTCAAGATCACGTAGGCTTTAGTTGCTTGCTCAAACTAAGCTCTTGCACACCCTTTCTCTGATACCATGTTAGTGATTGAGCAAAATATGATGAAACTTGAACTTTAAAACTTTAATCCATAATAACATTGCATAGAAATCTCATCAATAATCCAAAGACATAAATCAAACCATAGAACACAAGATATACCCTGGGAAAATCCTCTACTGATTCAGAGGATTAAAAATCCAGCAAACAATCTTATAGTATGATATATTAGGAGCAGAGAATGATTACAACACAATAGTAGATTGCTTTCACCGGGAGCACCAGAGAGAGGAGATCGAATGGAACATCGTATCTAACTTTCCAAGTCCATAGCACTTTAATAACAAGTCAAATTAGGTTTTACAACAAAAATAGAATGGTTGCATGTAGCAACAACTTGTTAACACTTAGAACACTGATCGATCTTTAATCATGCACCCCATACGGATTCGGTTTCAATCTGGCACTCCATAATTATCTTCCACGTGAAGATATGTGCCTTCCATTAATTAACTAACTCTAACTAAGTAGGTAACAGAGTTGAATTGAATGTAACTCAGGTGAACTAAATGTAACTGAACAGAACTAGTGCATCTCCATTAGTGTTTATTTCCCATAACCATTTGCATAAATTGAGTTGAACCCTTAATTAACTGAACTTGTTTACCATAACTGCAATTCAAATTCTCTCTCTATCTTTGGGCTTATATTAAATATCTATGCATGTTCCATTTGTGTTTTCATTATTAATCATATCATACTCATAAAATTGTTTCTGAACCTCTGATCATATGTATTGCCCCAAGTCTTATAGTCATATGCTAAAGTAAATCACTCTAGCGGTAACTAATCCCTAAAGGAGACTTGTATTACTTGTTGACCATGACTAGCCATACATCACATAGTATATCTACTTTACATAGTAAATTACACCACCTCACAACATGAGGATATCCGTAGGACTACACAAGCCTACTGTCCACCTCAATCATATGAGGATATTCGCAGGACTACACAAGCCTACTGTCCACCTTAGTCATATGAGGATATTCATAGGACTACACAAGCCTACTGTCTTGATATTATTCACAAGACTTTACAACATCACCACCTCAATCATATGAGGATATTCATAGGACTACACAAGCCTACTATCTTAATATTACAAGACTGGAGAATGACTCCCGATGTTGTAATCTCAACATAGAGACTCATCCCTCCCATCCAAAAACCTATAATGGCACCCTTATTCCATTATAATACCATTTAGACTCCCAATATTCCATCGATACGGTCTATGGGGTGGCTCATGGCCCAACATTACATTGGTTAAGAGGGGGGGAGTCAAACGAGGGAGAGGAAGCTGTAGAGGGAATCATGGGAGGGAGGGATGGGTAGGGAACATATATGGGGGGGATGAAGGGAGGAGAAATATAAGGGGAAGGGAGGGATGGGTATGGGAGATATATGAGGGGGGGATGGAGGGAGGGCCCTGGGGTCTTAGACATTGTCAAGGGATGAAACCTCTACTTTCGGCCCTAAATGAAGCTTCTAGGCATCTAGGACCACCAATAACACCTTAAACCACCATATGTTACCTATTGAGGGCATTCTTAGCTTTGTGTGTGGGAATTGACACCATTAGGTTGTTTTAATCACTAATGATGGGTTTAGAGACCTTTGACATGGTTGAACAATCACGAAACCTAAGTCGTAGACACTAAAGGAAGCTTCCAGGGATCCAGAGGAAAGAATAATGTATCAAGCCACCACACGTGACCTCTATAGGGGGTATTTGGCCTTATATTAGGTATATGCGATTGATTGGTGATTTTGTTTACAGTAGTTATGGGTCTCAGGGCCATATGCATGGAAATGGGAGGAAACCCAAGCCTTCGGCCCTAAATGAATCCCTTATCCATTGAAGGTCAATAAGGACACTTCAAACTACCAAGGAGGACCTATAAATGGTATCCCTACCCAAAAACTGGGGATAATAATGTCATCGAGAGGTTTTAAATTGTCAAAACCCCAAATTTTCACAAAAATTTAAAATTTTGAGATAACATAAATTGTTTACAGTGCAATTAGATAACTGCTAGCAACTAATAGAAGAAATGAAACAGAAAATAAAAGTAACCATTTAATTTAACACATATAGATTAATGTTGTTTTAATTTTGATATGTGATGTAAGTAATCTTCATTCAAATATTTAGCTGTACTGATGGTTTGGATGTCAAGTAGGTGAGGAGTCATTTTCTAGCTAGGGCTTACTTAGTGATTGCTAACGTATCTGAATTTCTGGATCTTTACAGGCTTGACAAGTAAATTTTGACCCAGTAAAAGTTTATTAAGGTGATAACCAGATATATTTCTTTAGCTTAAAGTACTTCTAGAGTAGAAGTTTACTTAGAAGACTCAAGTCCTGTAAGGTAAAGTAATGTTTCTTTTTACTTGATTCACCAATATGATATTACTTAATCTTTGTGTCGTAGGGGTTATTAACATCGCCCTACTCTTTGTCTCTTAATAGATATATCTTTAAGAAAAATAAAAACCTCCTTCTAAATTCACCTTAAGTGATTTCCAGTTCTTAATAGAGTCCAAGATTTAGCATATTAGTACTCTGACTGTAACAAAAGTTTATTGCTATTGTTAATATAAATTTTCAAGACTGTTTAAGTAAAGAAACAAACCTAAGGCCCTTTGAGAGGTAAGTTACACAGAGCTCCTAGCTTTATCTTTTAATAAGCTCAGTGGAGGAAGTTATCAGCTTATAATGCATTGCATATACAATTGACCAATTGTATAATTGTCATCAAAATGTGATTTCTATTTGTCCAACTTCTTCACGACCTAAATAGTGTGATGATATTACGATATCATCTTAATTGCTTTTAAAATACTTGTTATACCGCAAGTATACTTAGATGATTTCACTGTCTTTTACTACTAATACCTATTAGCCTTGATTGAAATCATTTTGAGCTTCATTTACTTATGAAGAATACTAATTACCACTTCTCTGAAGTTTACCCTAGTACTATAGACTTCTTACGGAATAAGAATCTATTCTAGAGTGAAGAAAATACTTTTAAATATATCTAATGTTGAATTATGAGTTAAAATCATCGTCATTAGATTTTTTATATGGACTAGCTCTAAAACATAGCTCTTCATTGTAGTAATAGAATCAATGACTATTATGAAAAACAATTAACTTGTATTTAAGGGTTATACCCTACTAGGGATCTCTCCTTAGTTGTTATTAATCCATTTGATGATTTCCATTGTTTACAATTATCAAGTTATTCGACACCATCTAAGCTTGTGTTCGTTATTAAATATGTTCATGATTATAATATCACCATGGGTGTTAACATTACTCCAAAATATCATACTCCAACATTATTGACTTATGATTATCAACGATACATTACCCTTTGACTTGGTATATAATAATATCGTTTTGATCATTGAGGGGATTAATAACAATGATTTGGTCTTGACAGCATAGAGTGGACTATAGAATTCGACCCACTGTAAATTTGATAAATTATGGGGCACATGGAACCTTCCTCACCATGAAAAGTATGATTTAAAATTCTCCACTGCAACCCTAGCTCTTCATTGTTTTGTCGAGGGTTTGGTCTCTGTTACGTTTGGTTTGTTGCGGCCATGAGGGCATGCCTGTGTTCAGCTCCAGCTTCGTTGTTTGTGGACGGAAACGTTGCCACTTAAGGTGGTGGTTGGAGAGACATAGACTCTCACTCTATATTTCTTCCTAGTTACCCTAAACTGTCGTGAGGGCGATGTAGGTCTATTAGTGTAATATTTTTGTTGTTCAGCTCTTTCATGGCCGTTTCCAGGCTTGTTCTTGCTCCAGTCGTCAGTGTGGCTTGTACATGAGCCCCCATCATCTTTGTCACCTACGAGTTCTAGGATTTGGCTTCTCGTTATGCTGGTTATTCCTTCGTGGCTCCATGTCCTTCACCTCCAGGTGAGGTAATTTTCTTTTAAAATTTTATCATCATACTGTATTTACAGTTTCAGTTTTACACA
The DNA here is from genome assembly GCA_001517045.1 of Pseudotsuga menziesii. Classification (NCBI taxonomy): domain Eukaryota; kingdom Viridiplantae; phylum Streptophyta; class Pinopsida; order Pinales; family Pinaceae; genus Pseudotsuga; species Pseudotsuga menziesii. Next base: position 150,010 of record LPNX010670117.1, read on the forward strand.
CAAGTTTTTAATTTATATTTTGGCTTCCATTTTGCAGGGAGGGTTCACCTTAACAATGACAGTAACCATTTTTCAAATGGACCGACGTTCAGTCTAAAGGTAAGCCCTGGTTACAAAATGGCTCTCCCTGCTTGTGCATACCTTAGGGGAAAGTTTGCAGTTGGAAGAAAATATGGCATGGTTTTTCCCAGTCTTGGGTTGTTGTTCTTCAGTTTATTAGTTTTGTTTTTCATTTTAAACCCTTGCTTTCAGCAGGGTGACTCCGGCTCAATGCCGTGACTTGTAATGCTCTCTTTTTGTGTTAAAAGAAAATATTTTACATTGTTGTAAGTTTTGATATCAAGTCTGTTGGTTTCGTTATTTAAAACCCCATGTCACAATATGGGTGCTCGGCTCAGAGCTGGTTTTTTTTGTACTCTGTTAAAGTTTAAGCCTTTCGGCCTGTCAAGAAATACATAGTTTCATTTTTAAAAACAAAAGATTTTCCTTCGAGCTCGGACTTAGTTAATCTTAATGCTATTAATGTGACTCCATGTACTTAGGGTTTTTATCCTGTTCAACTATGAAATAATAATTTTTACTGTTTATTATTTGCATTATATTATTGTTAATAGATTTAAGGTTGTTATTCAGTCATGGTATAAGTTGTTTTACTTACTGGCTCATGAATTTCGAGCTAGGGTTTCCTGAATGAAACCCGTGTTTAAAATAATTCTTTCAATTTTATTTTAGGTTCTTTTACTTGTAAAACAAATATTGTTTAAGTTAATATTACTATCAGTATATAATGTAATCTCTTAAATTTGCATCTATATATATATTTTTGTTATGAATACTGTAACCAGTCTGCAATAGTTTAATTTGTTTAATGATAATGTTTCAATAGTAGAATTATAGCTTTACTGTTTTTCTTTCATTAAAACAAAGAAATTAATAGAGGGTTTCGACCCTGTAGTTACTCTTCCTGTATAAACCTGTTAATAATTTCAGAATAGTTCTTACATAGATATGTATTTCATTTATGAATTTGTTATTATCATATTCTTATTGTTTAATTTACTAAAGTTGACTAGTTGAAAATATTCAGAATCTGGCTTTTGTAACTTAGTTTAGTTTGTTCCTTATATTTAAATACTTTAGTAATATACTACCTGCTTATTAGTAAATATTAGACTTAGTTTAGTTAATATTATTAGTAAATCAGCTATATGAATAGTATTTGTATCTCTAAAGAACTTCATGTAAACAAGGTAGTTTAACTACATTTCGTTCACCACATAAGCAACTAGTTATTAAATAAACATAAAGAAATATGTATACAACATAACACTGTTTACCTTCCTGCATATTTTAATTTGAAAACAAGTATAATATGATGTGTGTAAACATGACATCTTAACTACTAGTGTATTCTCTTAACCTAATAATTCTTCTACCTGTAATGGAATAATGTTATTTCATTATCAATACATTTACATAAACAAAGAACATAAATAACCAGGTTATTGGTCTTTTTATAATAACCTACATTCTGCATAAAATATAACATATTGTCTTTAAATAAAATCAAATAAGATAATATTGTTTTTTTTTGCAAAATTGGGGCATGTGACATACACACCCCCTTAGAACATAACATCGTCCTCGATGTTATTTATTATTCATCCTCACAATTCCCCTAGAACAAAATTGGATATGCATCTCGCATATTACTTTCCAATTCCCAAGTGGCTTCCTCTGGACTAAGGTGCTTCCATTGCACCTTCACTTGTCCAATGGTGCGGTTCCGAAGTGTGATCTCCCTCCACCCGAGGATACAGTCCGGCTCCACCAGAAAATATCCTTCTGGTTCCACCTGAACATCATTCCAGTTAACAACATGAGTAGCATCATGAACATATTTATTTAATACAGAAATGTGAAAAACATTGTGTACTCTTAAATTTGGTGGTAATGCTAATTGATAAGCTACTTGTCCAATCCTGGACAGAATTTCAAATGGACCACAGTAACAAGGTGCTAGTTTTGCACAACTCCCCAATCTCAAAGAGCTCTTTTTGGGCCTTATCTTGATGAACACATGTTCACCTACCTGAAAATACTTTGGAGTTCTTTTTAAGTCTGCTTGACTTTTCTGCCGATCATGTGCAACTTTCAGATTACCTTGCACCTGTCTTACAATTTCTTCCATTTCCTTTAACAGTTCAGGACCTAATACCAACCTATCCACTGGATTAGTCCAAGAAATAGCAGTATTACATTTCCTTCCATACAAAATTTTGAAAGGACTAAATCTGGTTGGTGTTTGATAATTATTATTATACGCAAATTCTACCAGATGCAAATAATCCTCCCATTTACCTGGCTAGTCTGTCACATACATTCTTAATAAATCTTCCAGTACTTGGTTTACTCTTTCAGTTTGTCCATCTATTTGAGGATGGAACGAAGTACTAAAATTTAATGTAGTGTTCAATCCTTTAAACAGAGACTTCCAAAAGTTTCCTGTAAATTTAGGATCTCTATCTGAGATTATGACTTTTGGGTTTCCATGCAGTTGGAAAATCTATTTTAGAAAGATATCAACTATGTTTGCAGCTTTGTATGTTGTTTTAACAGGTATAAAGTGAGCTTCTTTACTTAACTTATCGACTACTACCATGATAAAGTCATTTAAATTCTGATTTCCAGGCAATCCAGTAACAAAATCGACACTGATTATCTCCCATTTCTAGCTAGGAATGGGTAATGGATGAAGTAAGCTTGCTGGGTGTTGATGTTCAGTTTTCAGCTGCTGACATTTAAAACACCTAGCGATATATTCTGCTACTTCAGTCTTCATATTTGGCCAAAAATATTATTTTCTTAACATAGTTATAGTCTTTTGATAACCTGGATGACCTAAATATGGAGTTTGTGTATTTCATCCAAAATTAATAGCTTGACTTTAGGTACGTTAGGTACATACATTATGTCTTTATACAGTAAAAAATATTTTGCATTCAAATTGTACCTTTTACTTAAGATTTCTATTGGATTTTCTTTAGTTTTAGCTTGTAAATTTTGGTAAATTTCATCCTGCTCTATTCCTGCTTTAAGCTGTTCATCCAAATCTGTAGTATAAGTGTTGATAACTACTGCAAAATTCAACTTTACATTCCTACTTAATGCATCAGCAACTTTATTTTCCTTACCTTTAATGTGCTGAATTTCGAAATCATACTCACTTATGAAAGCTAGCCACCTAACTTGTCTGGCATTTAGATTAGGTTGATCTAACAGATACTTCAATCCTTTATTATCAGTCATTAAAATAAATTTTATTCCAATTAGGTGATGTCGCCACATCTTTAAAGCATGTATAATAGCTGCTAATTCTAGATCATAAGTTGCATAATTATTTTCATGAATTTTTAATTTTCTTGACTCATAGGCAATAACATGCTCTCCTTGAGTCAGAACACCGCCTAAGCCATCATTGCAAGCATTGGTGCACACTACAAATTCTTTATTAGGATCAGCTATTCTTAAACTAAGTGCTCTGGTTAATAAATTTTTTAATGTTTTAAAGCTTTCCTCGCATTTTTTGTTCCAATCAAACTTATTTCCTTTCTTCTGCAAAGAAGTTATCAGATTCGTGATCCTCGAAAAACCTTCAATGAACCTCCAGTAGTAACCGATAATTTCCATGAAAGATCAAACATCAGCTACATCCTTAGGAACCGGCCAATCTTCATTTGCCCTTATCTTTTCAGGATCTACTAAAATGCCTTCCTTGGTCACCACATGACCTAAGTACTGAATCTTATCCTTAAAGAAATCACATTTACTAAACTTTGCAAAGAGTTGATGATCTCGTAACTCTTCCAAAACAATTTTTAAATGTTCTTTATGTTCTTCTTCAGTTTTTGAATAAATTAATATATCGTCGATGAACACAACTACAAACTTATCTAGATACTTATACATAACGTTTTTCATTAAACACATAAAAACAGTTGGGGCATTAGTAAGCCCGAATGGCATGACAACAAACTCGTAATGGCCATATCTAGTTCTGAAAGCTGTCTTAAAGATGTCTTCATCTTTAATCCTAGCTTGATGATATCCAGACCTTAAATCTATTTTCGAAAACACCGTGGCTCCACATAGTTGATCAAACAGATCGTCTATGTGGGGCAATGGGGATCAATTTTTAATGGTCATCTTATTCAACTGACGGTAATCTATGCAAAGTCTAATGGTTCTGTCATTTTTCTTAACGAAGATGACAAGTGCCCTCCAAGGAGACACACTAGGTCGAATATACTTTTTATCTATTAGTTCTTTTAATTGAGACTTTAATTCATTAAGTTCAAGTATGTTCATTCGATAAGGGGCCTTTGAGCTAGGTACTACACCAGGTACCAACTCAATGGTAAAATCCAATTCCCTTTTTGGAGGTAGTCCCAGAATTTCTTCAGGGAATACATCAACATATTCTCTTAAAACTGGTATGTCTTTCAGTTTTAATTTATCTGTCTTATTTAGATTCTCCTCATCAGTTATTATTACTACATAAGCTTTACAACCCTTCCTAACAGCTCTTTTAAGCTGTAGAGCAGAAATCTTCCTTATAGTGGTTTTTCTAGAGATTCCTTTTACACGTACTGGTTTTTCATCACTGTTTAAACATGTGAAGGTTTTATCATAACAATTTAAAATTACCCTATGTTGTTCTAAACAATCCATACCGATCAATAAATCATAAGAACCAAGCGGTAATACATTAAGCTTCACAACAGTTTCAAAATGGTCCACAACTACTGCACATTCTTTTACAAAACAATTTACCTTCCTTTTAGCACCATTGGCTAACTGAAATAACCAAGAATTCTCAAATTTTTCAACAGGTAACGTACATTTTTCTACCATTTTACGTGCAATATAACTGAGACTAGCTCCTAGATCAATCAAAATAGTTACAGGGGTTTGATTTATCATACCTTCTACTTCCACCATGGAAGTTTGATATTCTGCTTGTCGATTCTCCAAGGCTGCATTAATTATGGGCATAGTCCTTGCTAATTCTCTAACAATCACCTCCTCTTGTATGGTATGAATATTCATAACAGTTTTTTTTCGATTAGGACAGACTGAAGCATAGTGTGGGCCATTACACTCCCAACACTTTATAGGTTCTTTGCGCTCAAAATTCTTGGTATAATTACCATGGTTATTAGCAAATTCTTTACCTTTGGAATTATTTTGATTGCTTGGTGAATTATTCTTATTTCCTGGGAAAATTTTGTTAGGAAAATTTCTGACCTTATTGTTCTTAGAATTTCTGTTGTGCACAAAGTCTTTCTTCTTTTGCTCATAAAGATTATTATTTTTCTTGGCCTTCCAGTTGGCCATGCTTTCCCTCTTTCGATTTTGTTCAAAACAGAAGTTAACTTTCCTCATAGCTTCTTCCAAAGTCTTTGGATTGCTATATTCAATCATGTCCTTAATATGATAAGGTAGACAATGGAGGAATCATTGTACCTTTGGTTTCTCATCTACAAGGTATGGCACATACCTAAGTAGACTTAAGAACTTGCTATTCAGATCTTTCATTGTCATTGATCCTAATTTAAGCTCATAAAATTCTTTTTCTCTTTCTTCATAGTATTGCTCAGACAACAACAACAACAACAACAACAACAACAAAAAAATTAAAGTACCTCTTGAAGGTACTCCAATTTACATTCTTCTCTTTAATTCCTTTAACCCTCTTCAAGTCCTGCCACCAAATATCAACCTTTCCTGAGAGATTGTAGATAGCCATTCTAACCTTTAATTGGTTAGAATAGTTATATATCAGGAAATACTTCTTCATCCCAGATAAACAGGATTATGCTTCCTCCCCCTTCTCAGTCTCTCCGTTAAATGTTGGTGGTTTTATCTTTTTGAATTCCCCACAAATTTCCTCATAAGGTTTGTATTTCATCTTTTTAGTGTAATGATTGTCATCACTACTATCACTAGTAGAATGCAAATTACGTTGTTCACCAAACACCTCTGAAGATTAACTTCTTTCATTTTTAGTATGTTTCATCTTTTTAAATTTATGTTGATGACTTGTATCTTCTGATTCAGTTCTTTTACCCCTACCCTCAATTTGAAACCTTTCTATTATGATTTGATTCAGCTCCTCCTGAGCCCTCAGAATCCTTTCATTCTCTTGTTTTATAGATTCCATTTCAGATTTTAGGTCTTTTACAGTTTGTAAGGGTTCTGAGGAATTGGTAGTTAAATATTCGGGTATAGGATCTCTTGGTAAGTTTTCTGGTTCAGTAAACGGAGATCCCTCCTCTGCATATTCCTCCAGCCTTTCTATACTTGTTTGTTAAACTTCAGAAACAATTTCTCTGTTGAATAACATTTAAAAGAAATACATCAGCATAATAATTCAATTTACTGTTTCATAAAAGCTAGTTGGGCTTCACAAGGCCTACTGTTTGAACCTTGTGCTCTGATACCACATGTCAAAACCCCAAATTTTCACAAAAATTTAAAATTTTGAGATAACATAAATTGTTTACAGTGCAGTTAGATAACTGCTAGTGGCTAATAGAAGAAATGAAACAGAAAATAAAAGTAACCATTTACTTTAACACATATAGATTAATGTTGTTTTAATTTTGATATGTGATGTAAGTAATCTTCATTCAAATATTTAGCTGTATTGATGGTTTGGATGTCAAGTAGGTGAGAATTCATTTTCTAACTAGGGCTTACTTAGCGATTGCTAACGTATCTGGATTTCTAGATATTTACAGGCTTGACAGGTAAATTTTGACCCAGTAAAAGTTTATTAAGGCAATAACCAGATATATTTCTTTAGCTTAAAGCACTGCTATAGTAGAAGTTTACTTAGAAGACTCAAGTCCTGCAAGGTAAAGTAATGTTTCTTTTTACTTGATTCACCAATATGATATTACTTAATCTTTGTGTCGTAGGGGTTATTAACGTCGCCCTACTTGTTGTCTCTTAACAGATAGATCTTTAAGATAAATAAAAACCTCCTTCTAAATTCACCTTAAGTGATTTCTAGTTCTTAATAGAGTCCAAGATTTAGCATATTAGTACTCCGACTATAACAAAAGTTTATTGCTATTGTTAATATAAATTTTCAAGACTGTTTAAGTAAAGAAACAGACCTAAGGCCCTTTAAGAGGTGAGTTACATCGAACTCCTAGCTTTATCTTTTAATAAGCTCAGTGGAGGAAGTTATCATCTTATAATGCATTGCATTTATAGTTGACCAATTGTATAATTGTTGTCAAAATGTGATTTCTATTTGTCCAACTTCTTCGCGACCTAAATAGCGTGATGATATTACAATATCATCTTAATTGTTTTTAAAATACTTGTTATACCACAAGTATACTTAGATGATTTCACTGTCTTTTACTACTAATACCTATTAGCCTTGATTGAAATCATTTTGAGCTTCATTTACTTATGAAGAATACTAATTACCACTTCTCTGAAGTTTACCCTAGTACTATAGACTTCTTACAGAATAAGAATCTATTCTAGAGTGAAGAAAATACTTTTAAATATATCTAATGTTGAATTATGAGTTAAAATCATCGTCATTAGATTTTTATATGGAATAGCTCTAAAACATAGCTCTTCATTGTAATAATAGAATCAATGACTATTATGAAAAACTATTAACTTGTATTTAAGAGTTATACCCTACTAGGGATCTCTCCTTAGTTGTTATTAATCCATTTGATGATTTCCATTGTTTACAATTATCAAGTTATTCGACACCATCTAAGCTTGTGTTCGTTAATAAATATGTTCATGATTATAATATCACCATGGTTGTTAACATTACTCTAAAATCTCATTCTCCAACATTATTGACTTATGATTATCAACGATACATTACCCTTTGACTTGGTATATAATAATATCGTTTTGATCATTGAGGGGATTAATGACAATGATTTGGTCTTGACAGCACAGAGCGGACTATAGAACTCGACCCACTGTAAATTTGATAAATTATGGGGCATGTGGAACCTTCCTCACCATGCAAAGTATGATTTAAAAGTCTCCGCTGCAACCCTAGCTCTTCATTGTTTTGTCGAGGGTTTGGTCTCTATTACGTTTGGTTTGTTGCGGCCATGAGGGCACGCCTGTGTTAAGCTCTAGCTTCATTGTTTGTGGACTGAAATGTTGCCACTTAAGTGTGGTGGTTGGAGAGACATACACTCTCACTCTATATTTCTTCCATGTTACCCTAAATTGTCGTGAGGGTGATATAGCTTTGTTAGTGTAATCTTTTTGTTGTTAATCTCTTTCATGGTCGTTGCTAGGCTTGTTCTTGCTCTTGTCGTCAGTGTGGCTTGTATGTGAGCCCCCGTCGTCTCTGTCACCTACGATTTCTAGGATTTGGCTTCTCGTTATGTTGGTTATTCCTTCATGGCTCCATATCCTTCACCTCTAGGTGAGGTAATTTTCTTTTAAAATTTTATCATCAGACTGTATATACAGTTTTAGTTTTACACACAAGTTTTTAATTTTTATTTTGCTTTCCATTTGCAAGGACATTTCGTCTTAACAATGACAATAACCATTTTTGAAATGGACCGACATTCAGTGTACGGGTAAGCCCTGGTTACAAAATGGCTCTCCCTGCTTGTGCAGACCTTAGGGGAAAGTTTGCAGTTGGAAGAAAATACAGCATGGTTTTTCCCAGTCTTGATTTGTTGTTCTTCAGTTTATTAGTTTTGTTTTTTATTTTAAACCCTTTCTTTCAGCAGGGTGACTCCGGCTCAATTCTGTGACTTGTAATGCTCTCTTTTTGTGTTAAAAGAAAATATTTTACATTGTTGTAAGTTTTGATATCAAGTCTGTTGGTTTCGTTATTTAGAACCCCGTGTCACGATATGGGTGCCCGGCTCAGAGCTGGTTTTTTTTTGTACTCTCTTAAAGTTTAAGCCTTTCGGCCTGTCAAGCAATACACAGTTTCATTTTTAAAAGCAAAAGATTTTCCTTCGAGCTCTGACTCAGTTCATCTTAATGCTATTAATGTGACTCTATGTACTTAGGGTTTTTACCCTGTTCGACTATGAAATAATAATTTTTACTGTTTATTATTTGCATTAGATTATTGTTAATAGATTTAATACTGTTATTCAGTCATGGTATAAGTTGTTTTACTTATTGGCTCATCAATTTCGAGCTAGGGTTTCCTGAATGAAACCTGTGTTAGAAATAATTATTTCAATTTTATTTAAGTAGGTTCTTTTACTTGTAAAACAAATATTGTTTAAGTTAATATTACTATTAGTAGATAATGTAATTTCTTAAATTTGCATCTGTATATATATTTTTGTTATGAAGACTGTAACCAGTCTACAATAGTTTAATTTGTTCATTGATAATGTTTCAATAGTAGAATTATAGCTTTACTATTTTTCTTTTATTAAAACAAAGAAATTAATAGAGGGTTTCGACCATGTAGTTACTCTTCCTGTATAAACCTGTTAATAATTTCAGAACAATTCTTACATAGATATGTATTTCATTTATGAATTTGTTATTGTCATATTCTTATTATTTAATTTACTAAAGTTGACTGGTTGAAAATATTCAGAATCTGGCTTATGTAACTTAGTTTAGTTTGTTCTTTATATTTAAATACTTTAGTAATATACTACCTACTTATTAGTAAATATTAAACTTAGTTTAAAGTTAATATTATTAGTAAATCACTTATATGAATAGTATTTGTATCTCTAAAGAACTGCATGTAAACAAGGTAGTGTAACTACATTTCTTTCATCGCATAAGCAACTGGTTATTAAATAAACATAAAGAAATATGTATACAACATAACACTGTTTACCTTCCTGCATATTTTAATTTGAAAACAAGTATAATATGATGTGTGTAAACATGACATCTTAACTACTAGTGTATTCTCTTAACCTAATAATTCTTCTACCTGTAATAGAATAATGTTTTCTCATTATCAATACATTTACATAAACAAAGAACATAAATAACCAGGTTATTGGTCTTTTTATAATAACCTACATACTGCAATAAATTACTTTGCTATTATGAAATACATATTACATCTATTCATTTCAATTTCTTATCATTCGCTTCATCTACCTTAAATACTTTGCCTATGTTGGAGTACGGACTGGTCCTTCCAGATGTGGAAAAACACAGGTTAGCCTAATAATTCTTCTACCTGTAATAGAATAATGTTTTCTCATTATCAATACATTTACATAAACAAAGAACATAAATAACCAGGTTATTGGTCTTTTTATAATAACCTACATACTGCAATAAATTACTTTGCTATTATGAAATACATATTACATCTATTCATTTCAATTTCTTATCATTCCCTTCATCTACCTTAAATACTTTGCCTATGTTGGAGTACGGACTGGTCCTTCCAGATGTGGAAAAACACAGGTTAGAATTATTTTTCATCTATTTCAGATTCATTCCTTCAATAATCTAACATTTTTTCAGCTAAATATTTTACATTCATTTAACAGTCAAATCTCACATTTAACTATCTAACACAATAAAACAAAGAATGTAGAACCCGATTATGATGGACAAGAACAGCGTTAGGAGGTTGTTCATCCCTACCAAAATTTTGGAGAGCGCTCAAACAACGCTTCCTCAGGACCCCCGAGCCTGTTCCTGGTCTCCTTGGCTGAGAACTGGTGGAGCAAGCAAACAATAGACTAGTCCAATGACTCAGTAATCACTCTGCACTCAGTAGTAAGATCCTTCAGTTGAAAAGCTGCACTAGATCACTTAGCAGTTAACCCCTCAAACTCTTTCCACAAATTCAGTTGCCATTGAATTTCTGTAAAGTACATTCACCTAAATGATCACTTCTCTAGAACGAGCGGCCTCATCTCTCTTCAATGGGCATTTTTATAAGGATTACCTAGGTCTTTTGGGTCAGTTGTCATTAATTGAGCCACCTGCTCTGATCCCACTTTATTGTGGGACCAGTAACACTCTTTTAACAACTCTCCTAAGCTATTGTCTCCACCTTTATTTATTTATAATTAAATATTCAGAATTACATTAAATATCCTTGACTCTGATGAGTCATCAATTACAACTTAGCATAAAATATAACATATTGTCTTTAAATAAAATCAAATAAGATAATTTTTTTTTTGGCAAAATTGGGGCATGTGACATAAATAGTAGACATGGTTCTCGAGGCCTTACACATGGTTGACGAAGTAAACCGAGGCCTTAGTCCATAAAGGAATATTATATCCATCCAAGGCCTAAAATGATACCTCAAATCACCTCACATGACTCACAAGCACTAGGTATGGATCGTGCAACCTTCGACATTGTTGAGAGAGTAAACATTGGGATTCTGCTCTAAAAAAAACTTCTAGGAATCCATGAACATGAAAAACAACTCAAATGACCAGCCATGACCTCTTGAAGTTACCCTTTCCTTCGAGTGGTGACATGGAGGTCGTTAGAAGGTTTTGGATCGTAGATATGAATCCATGGGTCTTGGACATTGTTAAGGTAGAAAACCTAGGCCTTGTACCATAAATAAAACTTCTTAGAATATAGTTTTAAGAATGAAATTTGAGCCACCATACATGACCTCATGAGCATATCCCATACATAGTTGTTAGAGAAACCCTTAGCCATTCTTGAGCACAATATATACATCGTGGAGCCTCAACATAGTCAAGAGATGACACCTTGGCCTTAGGCCCTAAAATATTCTTTTGTGTGTCCACAAAAAAAAAAATGCTTCAAAACAACATAAATAATCTCACAATAGTGGATGTGTTGGTACCATTTTGAATAATTTAGAGCTAGATATGAGTTTCGAGCCTTAGAGAAAGGTTAGGCAATAAAACTCAATCATTAAGTCTAAAAAGCATCTTCTATCTCTTAAGCGTCATGAACAAGCGCCTTGAACCTCCAATAATATGACCTCATTATCCACAAGCATTCACAAATTTTAGGCTAAGCATCGTCCTTTTGCCACACTAAATCGCTTTGGAGGGGCCAATAGTTACCATGATCTTTTCATTTTAGATGGGGTTTCTCCCAAAGACTATCCACTTGGTATTTACTCTTTTTTACTCTCATACCAAGCTAGTTAAGAAAAAACGCATATGCGATATGAATAAGCTATAACGCATATGCATGTTTTTAAAATTTAAAAACTCGGCGAGAATAAGGTTTGGCATTATGTTCGGAATTAGCTTTGGACTACCGATCCTATTGGCTAGGACAAATAAACCAGGGCTATTGCCTGTCTTTTAGAATTCTATCAATATGCTCAGTTTCGATGGCTTATTTTGCTTTGACAAACAATATTTTTTTATGAAAATTTAAAATATTGTAGAGTACGATCTTACGAATCTGAATATGTAATTTTTTTCCTTCAAATGTATGTTTTAATTATTATTATTATTTTTCTAAATGACACATGTTAGTTTTCGAAAATAGATACATAGATTGTTTTTTATATAACTTTTGATTGCCTTAACCATTTTCCAAGAAAACTATCTAGTGCACTAGAAGAGAGTAAACTCTACAATATTATATATAGAAATCAAAGATTTCATTAATTTTTGCCTCAAAGTGTTGCACCCGCAAAGAACGTTTTAATTATTATTATTATTTTTCTAAATGACACATGTTAGTTTTCGAAAATAGATACATAGATTGTTTTTATATAACTTTTGATTGCCTTCACCATTTGCCAAGAAAACTATCTAGTGCACTAGAAGAGAGCAAACTCTACAATATTATATATAGAAATCAAAGATTTCATTAATTTTTGCCTCAAAGTGTTGCACCCGCAAAGAACGTTTTCATTTCAAGTTTTTCTAACTTCAATAATTAATAATAATAAAAACAAATCATGAAAAATTATGAATAAATAGTGGTCCATATGTCTTTTACATGTCTGCAAGAGTTTATCCAAAATTGACATCATTTACCTCATATATTGCTTCACACTCACAAACATAACCCAATTTCATGGAAACTAATTTTATAATCATTTACACACTTTTTTTCTGCATAAATGTTATATATATTATTAAAGATGATTCAATTACCTATCTTTTGTCTTTTTACTTCATCTTCAAATACTTTAGGGAAGTACGCCTAATTCTCACCTAAAGTCAAAGGTTCGAGGTCAGTATTATGTGGCATCTAAAGTGTCTTTAAAGGAGTCCATGATTGTGCATCAGAGGGCATACAAATTATTGAAAATAATGAAACTAGCAAGACTAGATTTTGTGCAAATAACTGATAATGAAGAGATTGATCTGAAATGTGGAAATTGTAAGCCTTTCTCACACAAATCTAGTTCACCCTCGACTCTTGAGTGCTTTGGTTGGCCAGAAATTAGTACCATTGACTCTTGTGGAACTGGTAGCCCATTTTGGGGGTAAATCATGTTTTACAAGAAAAAGTGTGTCCATTTTGTAAAACATAATACCTGCACTCTTTTTAAACAAAATGCATGGACTTTTTAGAGTAACATAAGGCACTTGTGTTTTGTTTAACTATCCTAATTGACAATCAATCAACTTGTCAGGCTTGAGATTAGAGTTGATTTCTGTTGTCACTCCATATTTTGTGGTTTACCCAGCCATAAGTAGGAATATTTTTTAGTAACAACCCTCCCAAGAATTCAGAGATGAGAGGCAGACTATAGTCAGCAAACTTTATATCAGTTCCATGCTCAGCGCACCAGCTTGTATGCAGTAGTATCCACTACAACATGGTATCAAGCAATATCAATGCTCAGATTATGGTTTCGCAACAGAATCGCACAGACTTCGTCTACCCAAATTTTCACAAAGATATCTAGGATACAAAACTTAAAAATGGTACAGATGACTCCTTGGTGCAAAGGATAAGATGAATTCTTAAATTTCTTTTACACAAATATTATATTACTCTCAGTCTTCACTTATATTTGCAGATAGGTTATGCTTTAGACGGATCTCATTTTCAATTGAGAGATATAAGGTCGCGGGAGATAACAGGCATATAATGGAAGTCTAGAAAAGTCAAAGTTTCACAGCTATGGCTTCAAAATGCTTAAGATAGCCCTCCTCGCTATCAGAATGACTCTTCATATTCTTAATGCGTTCATTGATATGACATCTACCAACACTAGTCTCGTTTACTCATACAATTAAATGAGTACTTACTCATAGGAGTCCGCGTAGATTATGAGTCGAGATGTTTCGTCTAGAGAGCAGAGAGGTTGTGTCTGTTGTCGATGCAAAGACTCTTGTCAAATCGCGGGTTCCAATTCATGCAGGTGTAGTCTCACTACGATTCATGAGCGAAAATCAAATTAGGGTTCAACAAGAAAGACGAGTCTATACCTTATTCTAAAAAATGGTCCTCAGTGGTTATGGCCCAGATGGATGAACATGCAACAGAATGAGAGGAACGTCAAGATTTGCAAATGACAAACTAGCAGGTCTGGCAAAGCTTTTCCAAATAGAGAAGAAACGGCTCTCTGCCAAGCAAAAAGGACTTGGAGATTAATGATGCATGCCAAAAGTAATGTTTTCAGCACTGACCAAGCACAAGGATGAAAGGTGTAGGCCAGAAAGTGTGGTTAGGAGAACAGAAGGAATACTATCAATAGAATGACAGGTCGCATGCCACATAGATTATAACAGTTTTGATACCAGTGTAAATAGCCTGTTATGGTAGGTAAATAGGATAACCACACAAAACATAAAAATACATAAAAATAGGTTTGAAGGCACATTTTTGTTTATTAGGTAATATATATATATATAATGAAAATAGGTTTGAAGGCACATTTTTGTTTATTAAGTAATATATATAAAATGAGTAGTTACCTTAGTTTCATGTTCCAAAAAGTTTTTTAAACTCATAGATGACTTTTTGTCTTCTTTATAACTCATCATTTTTTTTCTCATAAATATAATATACTAAGGCTCTCAACAATATAATAAATATATTTTAAAACCAATCTAAATTATAAATACATATATAACATTATAAAGTTACACATGTTCAAACTTTTCAACCATACACATGTTCAAACCTTTCAACCATACCCAAATAAATAAATAATCTTGGAGCCATAATTGTGAATACTCTGTGTTCAATTACATATCACTTTTATGGGTTTAGGTATCAAATTATACAATATGACTTTACTCATTCAATTAACTTTGTTTTCGTTAGAATTACTCATTAATTATACAATATGACTTTACTCATTCAATTAACTGTTTTCCTTAGAGTCATTCATTAAGTTAAGTTTGTTTTAGTTAGAATCATTTATTAAGTTAAGTTTGTTTTAGTTAGAATTAGAGTTTTGAGTTATTGAAATTGTATAATAATGATATTCGTACAGACTAAATCTATTTTTATAATCAGAACTACAAATTAATTAATAAAAAATAAAATTTAATAATAATAAAACAGATCTTCTAATATTTAACTAACTCTGTATATATTATTTGCAATGTGAAATATCTATAAACTCTGTACTAATCACTTTGTTGAAAATGAATGATATTGTTAGATTGTCAAAAACTCCACTAGCTACATTGTTGCTAGTAGCTACCCTGACGCATTGGTTGTCTTGTGAGATGCCTCTGAATCCTAAAGATATCCTGTACTAATCACTTTGCTGAAGGACACATATTGTTTACATTGTAGAATGGCTATGGGCACATATAGGTTAACTTATATGCACCTAAATATTGCCATCATCATCGTCTTCACGTCGAACTGCATGCAAGCTGGGATGCAGTAGATGTGGTGGTGGAATCCAGTTGTTGGTGTTGTGATTTCTGTATTCCTTTTCATGCATTGGTTTGGCATGGCCGCCGAGTCGCCGACTACATACAGTGAAATATGGGGTCTACTTAGTCAAGTCAAATGTATAGAATTACAATCAGGGTTGTGGAATTCTTTTTTATTGCTGGGCAATCATTCATTTCTTGAAAAGCAAAAGCAAGTAGTACATGGAATGGCGAGCATGGTGCAAAAGCAATGGAGTGGTTTGCATGGTGATTTGTCATTTTCAATAAAATCATAAAAGTTTACTGAAATCAAGAAAACCTACCATGCAGCCATTAATAATCATTACCATGCTTCCAATAAATTTTCCTGAAACCAAAAAAACCTAAAGAAGAAGTAAGCCCTGTTATACATGGACCAATAATCATGGCAAAAAATATTTTACATGCAGCATAGTAATAAATGCTGAAAAGGCTTACTGTGGGTAGTTGGATCTCAACGGCCCACAATACAGCCACCACAGCATTTATTATTAGGCTGGATGTTGAATATTCTTAATATTTAATTTCTTCCAAAAGGAACTTGTTAGGTTTAGTGTTTTACTAATTTAAAGGATCGTCAAAGAACATTGAATGCCTATCTCAAATGTCTATGCGTTTCCCGGGGAAGATAACTATTACTGAATGGAGTAGGTATTGTATGTATGTGCAGAGACCGACAGGAATGCATATCTACACAGTAAGATTGCAAGAAGCCCACTCTCAGCAGCTCTGTTTTCCTTTTTGGCAAGAGCTATCCATTGAGCTGTACAGCATTTAATGCAGCTGCAGCAAGCTTGATGATCGTTGGATCTTGAGCAGCTCAAAATCCAACGATCATCAAACTTGCTGCAGCTGCATTAAATGCCTTGCAGCTCAATGGATAGCTTTAAGGTTCCTTTTTCTTCTGTGTCACACTTGCACTTTCTCTGTTCCATCAGAAAAAGTTAAAACTCTTTAGTAGCAGGATGTAGCTATCNGCTCAATGGATAGCTTTAAGGTTCCTTTTTCTTCTGTGTCACACTTGCACTTTCTCTGTTCCATCAGAAAAAGTTAAAACTCTTTAGTAGCAGGATGTAGCTATC